>LIEC01005959.1:0-37428 GCA_001925005.1 Drosera capensis | reverse complement strand
ACTTTATGAAGCCCGCAGATAACTGAATGTGACCTTCTGGAACAGGCGCTGCGAGAGTGACTAGAAATTCAGGTTAGGCTCTTGTACAACGACTAGATTAAGATTCGTGTGGAGTTATTTATTACGAGTGACATGCCCTTTATCGGAGGACATCACAACATACATTCATGTTGTATATGCTTTGAGATGACCATTATAGTGAGAGCGACAAATGAATCCCTGTTTTATTGTTGTGCGAGCCACTTGAATCATTATGTGTCCTTACGGACCAAAAATTATGCTGGGTTAAGGCTGCTTGATGTTGCTACATAGGAGTTTACCAAGGTGACAAAGCAAAAGGTTGACCGAGTTAGCCACCAAGGTGACTAACAAATCCATGACTAACAAAAATCATGACCTGTTAGGAATGTGCAATCTTTCTAATGTATAAAAATTAATGAATAAAACTTTAGAATATGACATGTTCATGATTAGTTATTTAGTTTAAGAACTAGGTTAGTGAATTGCAATCTAGGAAAACATACAACAGAGCAGCAAATCACAGTTGGAGTGCCAATGAGAATCCCCTGGATTTTGACTACTACAAAAAATTCTAGATAAACAACTGGGACAAACATGGGTAGAAAAAAACCATAAATGTTTCAGGATCTAGTATCGAAGACTCAAGATCAAGTTATATCACAATGCAATAAACTGGGTCTAATAGGGCTGGCTTGTAGTAGAGGTGGAAGAGCAACAGATTAAAAGAATAGCAGACTAATTGGTGAATAATCTGGGATCTGAGTAATGGTCATATTTAAGATTTTAGGTTCCAAAATCAGTATGAGATTGATAGTGGTTGTGAGAAGGCCTATCAACATCACTAAGTACTTGTACAAGGGACAAACCACCAGCTATCAATATCAAAATAGTATAGTCATGGGTTCTAATTCTATGAGCCTATAAAAGGGGATTGATCAAGCTCAGAGAAGGTTCACGACAACTGCGGATTTCATTTGCAAGCAAGAAAAATCTCTTAAGTGTTCTGCAATCGTTCTCAAGAGCTATTAAGAAATATCTGAGGAACGGAGTTCACTAATCTTCACCAACAACAACATCTGCAAAAGAGCTTTTGAAAAGATCTGTGCAAAGATCTAAGTTCTAACCTTAGTAAGTATTGCACTTGTAAGAGGTTGTCTTGTAAGTCACAAAAAAGAAGATAGTGAACTCATCTTTTGGTTAGACCACACTGGTTACCAAGGGAAAACTAGACTAAACCTTCATTGATCATTTGACAACGATTTTCTAAACCATTCTAAAAACTTTGTGTCATCGCTATCTTGTATTCAATACCTAGAACTGTTAGAAAACAATCTAGAATACTCAAGAGATAATCCTTTTCTACACCAATGTCTCTACTTCAGACTCGTTCGGCAAGTTTATAGAAGGTTAAGTGCATTCTAGCCAAGACTAGGCTGCACTGAACTGTGAAAAAGTTTTAGATAGCCTATTCATCTCTCTGCCCCCTAGGCTATTCATTGTAAACTCTGTGATTTATAATTGATATCAAAGCCTGACTTTCTAGACTTAACAGTTATTAGAAATAAAAAGGTCTTCTTCTTTTCTTCCTGTTATCTATAAAAAAAAGTTAGGACCACATTATTTTGTGAAGAGAGAATGCCTCCTCCAAAACAACCTAAGTGCCCTAACCGTGGTGAACCACCAATATGCTCATTCGGCAAGTTCAACAGCATGTAGCTAAGAATCCTATCTCATCTGAACTCAATTGATGAAAGACTGCAAGACATAGTCATAGATGGTTCTCATATACCAAAAATGTCAAATCCACTAGATGACACAAAAGAAGTTGACAAGGCAAAGTTTCTATGGACAAACGAGGACTGGGACTTGGTGTTGTTAGGTAGGAGGGGAAGAAATCAAATCTTCAAGGCCCTGGATTATGACATGTTCGAGATAGTAGTTCACACCATCATACCAAAGGAAACATGTGATGCTCTACTGCTCAGAAATGAAGGAACGGATGAGATAAGTGAAAATAAAAAGGATGTTCTAATGTTGTAGTATGATTGGGTATCCATGAGGCCTAATACAAATCTCACTAGTTTGTATGAGAGATTCAATGTCTTGATCAACAATCTAAAGGCACTTGTGGAAAGACATTTGACAACAAGGAGGTCAATCTGAAGTTCATGAGATCTTTTTAAGAAGCATAGGGCACAAGGACTAATGTAATTAGAGAATTGAACGATCTAGCAAAAATGTCAATTGCACAGCTCTATGGTGTTCTGCACACCTACAACCTTGAGGTAGAGTAAAAGAAGAAAATCGAGGAAGTAAGGAAAAAGATCCTAACCTTCAAGGCTAAGGAGAAAATACTGAGATCAATGACAAAAGATGACACCTCCTCAACCTCATCATCAACAAAAGAATCTATATCTGAAGAACTTATCTTGATGGAAAAGAAATTCAGAAAGCTGTTCAAAAAGAAAGACTTCAAAAGAAAAAACTCATCCAAATCAAAGGAATCAGACAAGGAAGTATGCTATGATTGTGAAAAATCAGGACACTTTGCTGCACAATGAAAATGAGCCCCATAGGAGTCATCCGCACAGAAAAAGAAGAGGGACTGCAACAAAGGTGGCTCGTGCAAAAGAGAAAAAGGACAAGTCTATGCTACTAAAAAATGGAGTGAGATAAACTCAGATGATTAAGAGAAAATATCAAGTGCACAACTCTATCTCATGGCCAAAAGTGAGGACAATCAATAGATATTTGACCTTTCCTGATCTCATGCCTTTGTTGAGGAACTAATGGAGGCTCTCCTGGAAACCTCTGGAAACTTTATTGCCCTAACAAGGGAGAATAAAGAAAACCTTGAGTTGATTGAAATTTTCAAAGAAAATTACAATGTCACCTGTGAGGAAATTAAAAAGAAATCAAATGACTTAGAAGTGGCCGAGAAAGAACTCAAGTAATCTGATGAGAAAGTGAAACTTTTCACTGAAATGGTGGATAAACTCATTAATAGGAATGCTAAACTGCAAAAACGCCTTGACATATGGCATGGAAAGACCTTAGATCTTCAAAAGATGTTGATGATAGATCAATCCTCGTATGATCAATTTGGACTAGGATATAGAAGGCTGGTTAATCTGATTCAATCCTCATTGCCAATGAAATCCCTCCAGTTAGCAAGTCAAAGGTTAAACAACCTCCTGTAAAAATATTACAGAAGGGTGAGACCTCTACTGCAAAATAGTAGAAGAGTCAGACTCTACTGCTCAAACCAAGAAGGTTGACATGTTTGGTGCTCAAGCGAAGCAGAAGATGAAGCAACCCCAAGTGGATGTTTGGTGCTCAAGCGAAGCAGAAGATGAAGCAACCACAAGTGGTGAATACTGTCATGCCCGAGAGAACTATAGTGAATAGAAAATTAGGCTATGAATCCTCGAAATTATAGTATTCACCAAATTACTCAGTATGGAACAAAACTTCCAATACTATATGGAATAGATCATACCCTAGACCCTACTGCATATGTCATATGTAGTATAGGAAAATAAGAAATCCAAGCCGAAGACACAAGATAGCAAGACCAGAGGTCATATGTTAGAGTTGTGGCAAAAAGGGTCCTAAACCATTCAAATGTGGACATCACACAAGAAAATCATTCAAGTATGGGTGTCCAAGATTAACCAATAAGGACCTATGGTTATGGGTACCATGTGTGAGATTTGAATTTTACGCAGGAGCATCAGGACACATGACTGGAACGAAGGCCTGCTGAAGGAATATAAAAAATAGGAAGGTCCCCTGGTCATATTTGGAGGAGGTAAGACTAAAAGTTATGAACCCTTGGTAAAAAGTTTCCTAATCTTTAGTAACGTTACCTATTTAATGGGATTAGAACATAATTTCCTAACCATTAGTCAATTATGTGACAAAGGTTATGATGTCTTCTTTGCAAAGGTTTTAATTCCCTGAGCCTATAAAAGGGGAATAATCAAGCTCAGAGAAGAATCTCTCAAGTGTTGTGCAATCGTTCTCAAGAGGTGTAAAGAAGAATCGTAGGAAATGAGTTTCTTGGTCCGCACCAAGAATAGCATCTACAGCAGAGCTTTTGAAAAGATCTGTGCAACGATCAAAGTTCTAACCTTAGCAAGTATTGTGCTTATAAGGGATAGTCTTATAAGTCACAAACAAGAAGATATTGAACTCACCTCTTTGTTAGACCACATTGGTTATCAAGAGAAGACTAGACTAAACCTTCGTTGATCATTTGATAACGATTATTTGAACCAGTATAAAAAACTTTGTGTTCTTACTGTCTTTTATTCAATACCTAGAACTGTTAGAAAACAATCCAGAATACACAAGAGACAATCATTCTACACCATTGTCTCTATTGTAGGCTTGTTCCTCAAGTATGCACAAGGTTAAGTGCACATTAGGTAAGACCAGGCTACACTGAACTATGAAAATCTTTTTGGATAGTCTATTCACCCCCTCTCCCCCCGACTATTCATTATAAACTCTGTGATTTACATGACCGGCCAAGGTGAATAATCGATCCGTGATTGATCAAGGTGACTAAAATAATGACCAGCCAAAAAAATAAAAAGCAAAACAATGACCAACCATTCCTTAACATTATATATTCATGACTGAGTTGATCTAAATTGATTTTGATCTATGTTATGTGTATATAAGCTAAGATATGGTATAAGTCCTTATGAGTTGAGGTGTAGTTTTATTGAAGGTGGAGAAACAGTAACAACCTCTATTGTTGCACTAGCACAACAAGCAATCCATAACGTATTTATTGAACATTGGTGGGATTAAACTCAAGAAAACCGGAGCCGACATCACGTGGATTCATAGGAGGGGTGTTTTATTCCAAGTTTATCGATGAACAAATGACTCAAGTTAACCCATTTTGACATGTACTTTTCAATACACGAGACAAGGATGCATAGCCTTTCTTTTCTTTTATTTTCTTTCTTCTTTTACCTTACGAGAAAGCGGATTCCTAGCATTTTGGTCTTCTTTATCAACCACTCAAAAACTAATTCATTGTTTCCATAAATAGAAAGAGGCCATGAAACAATACAAAACCCTTTGGAAGTAGAGACAAACCATCGACAAGATAGAAAAAGAAACAGGTCATTCACAACAAAGGAAAGGAACACGCTGACTCAATAAGAAATGATGAACAATGGGGTTGTTGTTGGATCAAGGCGTGCGATTTACCGAGCCAGATCCAGGAGCTTTGCAATTGTGCCAACAAGAACCTTACAGGTATGTTAATTCCCAACATCTCATTTTCTTATAATATTTAAAACTGCTCAAACCTTATTGTTTTTTCTCGCCATTCAAATAGATGTTCCCATTTTGCACTTCATATTTATAGGAATATGGAAGAGAAGAAAAACTTGTAATGAGTACTCATACCGTTAATTGTGAGTCAAGATAATTATAATGGAATTGTGTTGAATATGGAAACCCTGTTTCTATAAAATTCATCTTCGACAATAATAATTTGATTGTATGTTCTTTCTGTTTCAGCCACTTTATCTTGAGACTTTCTAATGGATATGGTTGATTTCACAAGATATGAATTGCTTAAAACACCTCGATTTTACTTGTCCCAAGATTAAAATTTCTATAATGTTATATTTGAAACTTGTTAAGAATCTGGGAAGAATCAAGACCATATGAGTACTTTTGGTTAATTAGTCATACAGAAATCTTTGTACGTTTGACAGCAATCAAACAGAGAAACAGAGGCCGATGAAGCATGCAAAAAGGCACGTGAGGCAGCAGAATCACTAAAGGAAGGAGCAAAAGAAGTCAGGGCGACAACTGAATACGTCAAAGACATGGTCACCTCATCGGCGAAAACGGTAAGGATGATGCAGATTCTTCAGTTAGTATTTCAAATGGTAAAATTATTTCGGCTAACATTGGATACATGGTTGTGATAACAGGTTACCAAGATGGCGAAGGAGGTGACAGAGAAAGTGACTGAAGCAACGGACGTGATCAAAGACAAGCTAAAAGAGCCAATTCAAGGGGCAGTGGGGGGAGTGTGGGAAAAGACTGCGAAGAAAATCGAGGACAAAGTTGTGGAGAAAATCAAAGACAGGGTCATGGGTAATACAGAAGAGAAGGGAAAGAGTTGATCCAAATCTAGCTGATCATGTATGACACCAGTGATAGACACTACACTTCTAAGTATTAAACCTTTAGGGTTAGATCTCAAAACCAATTGACAATAATAAGAATGGTCCAACATCTATATATGTTTTTATTTTGAGCGCTAAAATTCCAATGTGTGTTTATATTCTCAAAACATCCCCTCGTGCGACTGTTTTTTTTTTTTTTTTGGTTTAAAGCGCGAACATATATTTGAGTGACGCGAAATATTGGGCGTTGGGTCTTTTGGGTTTTGATATCATATTAATCCTGTGGGGTTCTATCTCAAAATCGATTGACAATAAGAGAAATATCCCGGGACATATATATATATATATTATTATTATTTTGAATTTTCAAATTTTAATGTGGATTTGTATTCTCAACACTAAGAATTTTCTTTTGAGTTTATAGGTTTCACGTTCCGTCCAGATTCTCTATCCTATGAACAGTGAAAATATATGTTCATTTTATTTGTAGGAGTACTAATGTGCTTGGTGAAATTGTGACCTACTACTTTTAACACTTGAATTACAACGAGACCAAGAAGGGCTGCAGAGGATCCTAAAAAGGACTTCTAGGCAGTGAATTCTGAACAGAGGCGGAACCAAGGGGGGCCGAGTGGGGCCTCAGCCCCCTCTCCCCCGGTTTTTTCAAGTATGCATTATGTATTGGGTAAAGCACCGTCAATTAATAAAAATTTGTGTAGATACTGCCTGGACAAAGGGTTTTACTCAGTGAAGTGGTTTGATGTATATATCCAGAGAAGTTTCCTGCAAGGCACATGTGGTCTGACACCAGCCAAAGCACTATATCCCTCTTTAACTCTATAAAGAGCAAAAGAAGAGAACTGAGGAATAGAAGCCTTTATCAAATCCCTCATCTTCAATACAATTTTTTGAACCCAGGATGAACTCACTGACATCTCAAACTCCTACACATACTCACAACCTTCAAATAATAGACATGGATCCACGGAGACCAAAGCCTTTATTTCTCACGTTCAATAGCCCAGATATGCTTGAATAACAAAGCATGGTTCCATGTTCTCAAGCTATGAATTTCCAGTCCTCCTTTATTATAAGGCAGGCAGACCTCACTCCATGCTACCATGGATTTGTAAGAATTTAAAGTAAGACCAGACCATAGCCGTGCACGACAGATGCTTACTACCACATCCATGACATGAACAAGTAAGAGAAAAATTTGTGTCAAATATATTCGAATTGATCTCAGGACAGCTGTAATTAGGACTAATTCCTTGCATAAGGAAGCGTGCAGTCTACCTCTTGATATGCTGCGTCATCTTGTAAATGAGAGGTTTATAGTGTTGGTTATGCAATTTTTGAGCAGATAAAGGCACCCCTAGATACTTTATAGACAAACATCCCACCTCCGTAGACATTAAACCAGCAAAGAGCAACTTATTCTCAACAGTAACTCCTCCTTGGAAGATTTTATTTTTGCTCAAGTTTTCCTCAAGTCCAGAGACAACAGCAAAATGACTAAGGATAAGGGTTAGCCTTGCAGAGAGTCATCAGCAAAGCTCAAACTCGCCAAATTAACCCTTCTACATTTCGAATGAAACTGAAAACCAGGCTGACAGCTCATTAAAGAAAGACATCTTGTGAGATTGATAGTATAATGATCAGAGATCAAGCAATTCATCATCCAGAAAATAAACCTTCGAGGGAATCCCGAGGCATCAAATAAGAGCTCAATGAGCTCCCACCTTACTGTATCAAAGGCCTTTTTGATATCAATCTTGATCAAACGAGGGGACACACCCTTTCTTTCATAACCATGCATCAATTCCTGACACACAAGAATATTATCAATAATAGATCTATCCTTGTAATACCCCAAAATTTCAGGAACTAAAAATACGTAAATTACGTATTAAGTTTCATATAACGTATATTTAATGAACGTATTAAATAAATATAACGAAAAAGAGACATTATAATTGCACGAATAAATATAATGAATGGATAATGTTATAACGTGCGACTAAAGGTTACGAATAAGTAACGTTATAACATTATAACGTTAAAAATATTGTGCATTAAGATAAATCATTTTAATCCAACAAACTTCGGATTATTATATAAGATACGATATTAATATTTTTACGATAATTAAATCGACACGGATTAAGTGTCGGGAGATAATAATACGAAACTGGGACGAAGAATAGTCTGACAAAAACTTAATGGGGGTAGGTTATATCAGTTGTACGGTGTGAGTACCCTGAAAATTTTCATCATTTTGTTCTTTTCGATATCATTGCACTGTCCCTCGGATCACTCTCTTTAAAACAATGATAACACACTCACTCACTCACCATTCACACTCTCACTATAATCAAACCAACGCGCAACACTAAAACCAAACCACACTTCACTCCCGCCACAGTCACGTCACACTCTCTTCGTCTCGCCAAACCAAATCAACGCACAACCAACACTCGCACCGTGCCACCACGTCACTACCGCGACACCACCACCACCATCTACATCATCATCATCGACCTCATTCTACGCCGACATCACTGAACCAAACATCGAACCATAACCGTACCTCCAACAAACAACCATCACCACGACCACCTCACCATAATTGTCACCCATCACCAAACTATCCTTTGCATCGTCGGAAACTAACCAACACCAACATACCCTCCCCTCGTCGTCTCCTTCATCACGATTCCTTCACCATCATCGTATACAATCACCATTGCCGAGCCCATCACCACCACCACCATCATCACCTTCGACACCACTCTACCACCACGACCATAACCCTCCACCATCATAAACCTCGCGCCAACCACCATCCCCGTGGTTAGAGCAACCACCATCATAAACCTCGCGCCAACCTTTCGCCTCCACGCGCGAACTACCATTAACAACTTCGCCACCATCAACCTCACCGCCACCAACTGCCTCCGACTAACAGCAGGACTACCTTGACATCGTTAGAGCAGTCCAGACCAGCCACAACAATGAATCAACACCGTCATCCATGTCCTCTTCTCTCTCCCTCATTCGCATAACACCTCAAGGATTTAACATTATAACGTTAAAAATATTGTGCATTAAGATAAATCAATTTAATCCAACAAACTTCGGTTATTATATAAGATACGATATTAATATTTTTACGATAATTAAATCGACACGGATTAAGTGGTGGGAGATAATAATACGAAACTGGGACGAAGAATAGTCTGACAAAAACTTAATGGGGTAGGTTATATCAGTTGTACGGTGTGAGTACCCTGAAAATTTTCATCATTTTGTTCTTTTCGATATCATTGCACTGTCCCTCGGATCACTCTCTTTAAAACAATGATAACACTCTCACTATAATCAAACCAACGCGCAACACTAAAACCAAACCACACTTCACTCCCGTCACAGTCACGTCACACTTTCTTCGTCTCGCCAAACCAAAGAAACGCACAACCAACACTAGCACCATGCCACCACGTCACTACCGCGACACCACCACCACCATCTACATCACCATCATCGACCTCATTCTACGCCGACATCACTAAACCAAACATCGAACCATAACCGTACCTCCAACAAACAACCATCACCACGACCACCTCACCATAATTGTCACCCATCACCAAACTATCCTTTGCATCGTCGGAAACTAACCAACACCAACATACCCTCCCCTCGTCGTCTCCTTCATCACGATTCCTTCACCATCATCGTATGCAATCACCATTGCCGAGCCCATCACCGCCATCATTATCATCACCTTCGACACCACTCTACCACCACGACCATAACCCTCCACCATCATAAACCTCACGCCAACCACCATCCTCGTGGTTAGAGCAACCACCATCATAAACCTCGCGCCAACCTTTAAACCTCACGCGCGAACTACCATCAACAACTTCGCCACCATCAACCTCACCGCCACCAACTGCCTCCGACTAACAGCAGGACTACCTTGACATCGTTAGAGCAGTCCAGACCAGCCACAACAATGAATCAACACCGTCATCCACGTCCTCTTCTCTCTCCCTCATTCGCATAACACCTCAAGGGTTACTCCCACGATTGTTCCGGCCAGCAGAAGTGACAGGAGGGAGGGCATCAGGGTGGCAGAGCGAGGGAAAGGTTCTTGACATCATGGATACCAAGGGTTGTGCATGATAAATCTTGAAACACCTCATGAAGCTTTTCTTGCAACCTTTCCAGGCGACCAAAGGTGGCAGGGTGAGCCAAGGTAGGACAACAGCTGAACAGAGAGGTGTGGTTTGGGTGACAAGGGTTCCTAGGGTTCTATGGTTTCTTGAACTCTAAGGAAAATGAGGGTTATACACGCTTCAAAGGTAACTTAACCCTTCTCGATTCATCTCGTGCTTCATCAATATGATTTGTTATGATTATTATGATGATGAGGGTACTGTTAGGAGGGCGATGATATGCTTGTTTGCTTGGTTGATGTGTTGAGACGATAACAAAACTAGGGTTTCGATAATAATATATGCGTGGGTGCATGCATCAGGATATGAGACACTATTTTACTACTAATTATGATCTCAAAATGCTATGGGTGTATTTCATTACATATATGTATGCTTGGTTTGGTGATATAATGAATTTTATATTATCACGGGGTTAATGTACTTAAAGGGTACTAAATATGCCATGCGGGGATCGGGTTGTAATAACAAGCCTTGACATTAGGATTGACATGCTTTTTTTATATATTTGATATGTGATGTGGGGTATTGGTGTTGAAATGGGCTAGAATACACACCATTATGACATATATACCCTCTTAAAAAATAAACATAAATGACCCCTAAAAGCTTAAATAAAAAGGACACGGGGATGTATGGCTTACTTTCATTATCATTGTGATGTGAACTAAGAAAAACGAATAGAACAATATATATGTGTCCTTGAGTTATGAAGGTCGAGCATTGTGCATCCCTTCTTGGATCCATTGGATCGTTGGTCATTTTTCTTGAAAATATTATAAATGTTAAGCATGGTATCTGGCATGACCATTATTTTTTGATCCTTTGGAATTTTCATGAAGAAGGTCAAACCTAGTATCCCTTTTTAGACCCATTCGGATCATTCATTGTTCCTTTAAATAAATCTGGATGGCTCTTAAAATGTTATTCTTTGAGTCATCGTCACGGGCGAGGAACTAGTTAGGGAGTGATGGGCATCCCCATCCTCATACCATGCATGCAGCACCTTCGACGCCATTGTGGTGGAGCCAGCAATGACTCTCTCCAGGGAGACCCAAATCATCTCAATGCAGACATTCGATGCCTCATTAAAAGTGCACATAAGGTGCGAGGCGACGCAAGAAATATGCAGCTGCGGAAACATAATCTCATGGTCGGGTAGCCCGACTGACGATTGACTTACTGTCTCTTTACTATGAGTTTGTCATGTCTTTGGAGTTGTATTTCGAGTCGAGTCATGTACTGAGCTTTATATACTCTAGGTTTTTGAGTTTTATACTCATGGGTTATGTTTTTCGTTTGTAAAAAATCAACTGGTTGATCATAGAGTCTAGTAGAATGAGGACTGCATGCATATGGCTTATCACGCCTTCCTTTGACATAATATATCAATTTAGGTTTATTTTGGTTAGCATGTAACTAAATTGGTAAATTTTGACTTCGTGGAAGCTTATTGGACACTAATTGGAGATAATATGTAATGTGAGTTGTTATATTTTTTGTTACTAGAAATACACTGTAATTTTGCCAACTAACAATTGCTGTCACAATTATGTAATATAACTGCTTAGTTGGTTTTTCTTGTCTTCTATATCTCTAAACCCGTCCGGGTTACTTGGTCTTGTCAAGGACTGGATCTGTGATGGCATAACGCCTACATGTCGTCAAAATGTGGAAGTGGGAGCGTTACAGAGTGGTATTAGAGTAGGGTTTTTAGGATAGAAATTAAGAAAATATGAAAAATAAATAAATAAGTATATTAAACCAAAATGATAGGAGTGTCGCACGGGTTGTGAGAATCTAACCCCGTGACAATATGCATTGAGAGTAGGATGAGAAACATAAATCTTGGTTGAGTACATAGCCGAGTATTTACTCCCTAAGACGTGTTATACTTGACTGTAAAGGGTCAAGAAAACTAATACATGATTTGATGCAAATGAACAATGTTGTTCAAGTACGTCAAATTAATAAAATTGATGCTAAAAGGCTAAGCTATAAATGAGTTGCTTGCTACAATAAGAAGCCATGCCTGTTTAGTGAGAAAAAAAGCTAGCTTGGGCTTGACATTAAGGTATGCGATACAATATACCACGCGATTAACTTCTAGAATTGAAGCAAGCTAGTCTCAATTTAAGAAAATGTAAGCTTGATGTTGCAAAGTTAAAACAATAAAATGTGTTGCATTATTTCGAAAAGAAGCGGCAATAATGACTCTGTAAGGAAAGAGCTAACATAGCTTATATACTGATGACCTTAACGTGATATAGCATAGCGATTTATTTCAAAGAATGAAGCGTGTAAATGTTAGTTTATTACAAACAAAGTTGTAATGTGATTAATTGCAGAAAAGATAAAATGGGCTAATTAGTCTTTGAGGTAGTTTATTTATCAACCGATCTTTGATCGATAAAGAGAGAATGAATGAAAATTTTGAAAATCGATATGAAACTGAACAGTGACTGACAATAAGATTCATCAATATTGGATGAATGTGTAAATCATGAGATTGCGAATTAATGAGGACAAGTTGCACATATAGCGGACATGGGTCTGGCACTGGGCTGCCTAACGTGAAATAAAAGTAAAGGGCAATACACCTTCGGGTTGAGACAAGATATGAATTATTTGATCACGTGTTCAGAGTTGCATTTTCGATAAGGTGGATTTATAAGAAGGCTTGATAGTTTGAGATAAAAACCAAGAGTACAATAGCTGCTCAAAATTACAATCTTTGGTATTGGGTAAAAATTAGAATTTTTATTACCCTGCTTAGGCTACTTATACTGTCGTTACCGGTTGGTTTTGTTGTCCATGCTGCTTATGTGTTTGAGCTGTTTTGTGTCCATGCTGCTTATGTGTTTGAGCTACTTATACTGTCGTGCTGTTTGAGCTGCTAGTATTTATGATACTGCTTGTTCTGCTTGTGTAGCTTATACTGCTTAACCCTAATTTATTGAGGGGTAAAAGGTGCTTTGTTACAAGCAATCCGAGATATAATGTTCGAATTGAATTATGTACAATGTATAACCTTATAATATGGAATTTGAGTCTAAAGATTAAAAAACGAATGAATTAAACTCTGATTGAAAGCAGTAAGCATTTGACGTGGCTATAGTGGAAATGTTAAATACATTGGAGTTAAACTTTGATTAAAGCTAACCAATGCGTAGATTGTTATACCTCGCATGATCTGAACATATAAATGATTACTGGCTTAAGTGAAAAAGTTTGAGTTTATGAACTCAGAATGATTGTCAATAATTCGGATTTTTGGATTATAGGACAGTTTATTATAGCTCTTTTCTTACGAGTTAATGCTCTACAACTGGCATAATTTTGCCTTTGCGGCTTGTTGTAAGATCCTTTGGAAGTAGCAAATCTTGTTTTACTTTGTAAGAATTTAATGCAGATCTGAGCTTTCAAAGACAACAATGTGACATCTAAATGTGCATTGTTAGTGTTTGTTGATTATATGAAACCTCAAGTTTCTGCAAAGCAACTTAAGTTTGTATAAGTTAAGGTTAATAAAGCGAAATTATTAAATTTTTGGGAGAATCAAGATAAGAGGGTTTTGCCAACTTACTCTTAGTAATGCTGAGCTCACTGGTAACGTCTAACCCTATTCGACTGCTATTATGCTCTATTTGAGCCTGGCATCACCTACTGCCTTGTAGATAAGTTATACTCAAAGAAGAGTAAAATAGTACTACCTATATAAGCGAAATCAAAAATAAAAGTTCATATTGAACTTTCTAGTAGGGATGTTGTCGTGTGTAAACACTTTGACCCTCAGCTACTGTTGCCATGAGAGGTGTGAAATATCCTTTTGATATTTTTGGTAATTGATCTCCATGAGCATGATCTATAATCATGAAGTTGAGATGACCAGAAAGGCATTGAGCAGTAATAGTAATAGACAACAAATGAAAGCGGAAAGAGCTCCTTTTTGAAGGATACATTCGTCCTAGTGTGTCTCCAAGGAACGCACCAGTTCTTTTTGTAAAGAAAAAGGACGAAAGTATGATACTTTTAGTCAATTATCGCAAGCTGAATAAACTTACTGTTAAGAACTGATATCCTCTGTCAAGGATCGACGATCACTTTGACCAACTATAAGGAACATCAGTGTACTCGAAGATAGATCTTTATTTTGGATATCACAATTTCATATCCATATCCAATCCGATGATATGTCAAAGACTGTCTTTCGTATTCGTTATGGGAATTATGAACTTCTAGAGATACCATTTGGGTTTTACCAACGTCCCAGCAATCTTCATGGATATGCTTAACCGTGTTTTCGTGTCATACATTGGTCGGTTCGTCGTAGTATTCATTGATGACATCTTGGTGCACTCTAAGATGCAGCGAAATCAAAAGGAACAGCTTCAGGCTATATTATAAATGACAAGTGATGTAAATAGTTCCCAAATTATGTGATTGACTATTAATCGTAAACAATGTTTAGTCACTCTGAAAGAGAGAATAATTAAACACAAGAGGAAAAAAAAAACAAATTAAATCAAATTATAATGAAAATTCAACAATGCATGTGACAAAAACTTGATAGTCTAAGTTTCTATTGCATCAGAGTTATTGGATGGTCACCAAACAATTATGCTGATTGATGGTGATGTTTGAAAGGCTATTTATTATTGTTTACTGAGTGATATAAAATGTACTTTACCTGATAATAGTAGAGTACAAGTGTGAATAAATAATAGCCAATTGAAAAGAAAACTAACGATAATAATATTTATGGGAATGATTCTCCCCATGACGAGTTTATATGAGTAAGGTTGTGATATGCCTCGTAACGCCTATTTGAGAAAATATGGCGTTACAGAGAATGATTCATAAAGAAATCAATCTCGCTTGTACATATAAAAGTTAAGGATAGATTGTAATTCGAGAGTGTTATAAAAAAAATTGCTATTCAACACCAATGCTTCTCAAATTAAGTGTTGATGATATTGTAAATCTTGGAATGACTTGCAAAGAATGTGAGATAAACTTGATGCACATATAAGGTTACTTAAAATGAGATAAGGCTAATTCAATAAATTAGTGTACGTATTTAAGAAGCAGTGGGTTATAAAACTTATAACTCTTAATGTTAACTTGTAATCGAAGAAATACAAGAAGGTAATTTGATTTTCTTGTATGAACTGCTTATAAAAGCAATGAAGTGTAATGTGTTACTCTTATAATCAAGGGTGAAACATGGTATTGAACTAATACAAATCACAGTGAGCATTGCTTATGGTCCATAGAGCAAGAGCCTTAAAAATTTGGGATTAAACTAAGAACATGCTATGTATGTGTGGCATGTTCTTAAGTTTGGTTCTTGAGACTCAAGTTTTTGCAATACCTCAAGGTTTATGGAGGTTAAGGGTTGATATAGAATTATTTATACAGGGAATAATTGAATCTTAAGGTTAGGTAAAAATTTTATGTTGAGTTCTCATCATGTGTGAGACTGTGAACATATCCTTATTGGTTTAGAGAAAAATATGATTAACATGAGCTATGAGTATGAGACAACGTATGTGACTTCATTTTCAGCTAATAATTAATTGTGTTTAAGATACGATTTAACATTATTTGAGGATTCAATATTATATTTAAGATTGAGATATTGAACCTAGATCTCATTTGTCTTCATTTGGAGAAGTTTTACTATGCATGACAATTGAATCACTTCACAGTCCAATATTATTAATGAGAATTGAAAACATAGATTTTTCTTAGATTTAAACTCTATCATAGTATTATCCTATCTAGTACATATAGGTAGTGGAAATCCATGAACTCTTTTGTGGTTTAGAATTTTCTCATCTTCTCACAAATCACAGTAACAATGCATCTGCTTACTATGCTGTGTATAATAGCTGTGGTCCTAACGCTCTATCGTGTGGTGATCACTATCATGGCCACGGGTTATTCTCTGTAGGGAGGCCTTCATCTCAATGCAGGCATCCAGTGCCTCATCGAAAGCGCATATAAGGTGCAAGGCGATGCACAAAGCATGCAGATACGAAAACATAATCTCATGAGTAGCCCGGCTGATGATTGACGTACTAGATCTATACTCTGAGTCTGTCATGTCTTTGGAGTTCTCTTTCGAGTCGAGTCATGGACTCATGGTAATAAAGAGAAAAAGACATAAAAGATATGAAGGCATATAATTGAAAATACTGTTTGATATGACGTCCATATTTTTTTATAAGTTATGAAAATGTTTTACTGGGACATATCGATTCGCCATAGTCAGGGAAGTGCCCTATAAACTCATATACTCTAGGTTACTGAGTTTTATACTCATGGGTTATGTTTTTCCGTTTACAAAAAATTAACAAGTTGATGATAAAGTCCAGTAGAGTGAAGGCTGCATGTATAAAGCTTATCACACCTTCATATGGAGTAATATAACATGTAAATGTGACTTGTAATATTTTTGTTACTGGAATTAGATTGTAAATTTGCGAATGAAATGTCACTGTCATAATTATGTGATATACTGTTTTGTTGGTTTTCCTCGACTCTCTATACCTCTAAACCCATCCGGATTACTTCTGTGATAGCATAATACCCATGCGTCTTCAAGACGTAGAAGTCAGGGCGTTAGAATCCACCACAAAGACACTTTGATTATGTGTTATAATCGAGGGTATCACCACCGACAAGCCTTTGACATAACATTTTGGAAATGATTTCGTACACAATTGTAACGCCGCGACTTCTACGTCTTGACGACGTGTGGGTGCTATGTCATCACGGACCCAGTCTGTGACAAGACCAAGGAACCCGGACGCATTTAGATGTATAAAAGATAAGAAAAACCAACTAAGCAGTTATATTACATAATTATGACAGTAACATTTAGTTTGCAAAATTATAGTCTATTTCTAGTAACCTTGAATATAACAAGTGACATTACATATTATCTCCGATTACCTTCTACTAAGCTTCCAGTAAGCTTTTAGTTAAATTCCAATATGCTTTCAATAAGTTAAAATCTACTAGTTTAGTTACATGGTAACCAAAAATAGACCTAAATTGATATATTAGGTCAAAGGAAGAAAAGATAAGCTATATGCATGCGGTCCGCATTTTACTGGAGTCTATCATCACCCTATTGATTTCCTACAAACGGAAAACATAACCCATAATAGAAATGTGCAATCCCTCTAATTGTATAGAAATTGATGAACAAAACTTAGGAGTTATTAGCCATGATATTGTTAGTGTGCTTACCCTGGAAACTAGGTAGGTATCTATAGTCTATGTCAGATGCTGGAGAGCAGACGACCACATATGGAGAGTATTGTGTAAGCCATCAGATGCAGACTACTAAATAGAATTTTAGCCAAGCAACTAAGATATGCATGGTTAACAAAAAACCTATAAACACTTTAGGATCTAGGATTGAAGTTGCAAACGAAGAGCAACACAACAATTCATGGATTGCATCAGATCAGGGTGCCGATGAGGTTGCATTAATAATGATAGAGCGGGTAGCAAGAATCGAACCCGCATGTTCACTTGGAAACCTAGGGGTGATAGCTAGGAATAATCTGCCTTTTGTCAGATTAATTCCAATGTAATCATAAAAGCTAATTTCTCGTGAATTTTAGACCAAGCTTCTGATAAACTTTGATTTTCGATCAGTCTAGCACTAACAAATAGAGAAAGAAATATTGTTTGTCTGAAAGAAAAAATCAGTACTTTTTTGCACCAAAGGGGGTCTCAATGGTACTTAGTGCAGACCTAGTTACATCAGACTAGAGTGCAGCAAAGATTGTTGCTAAGTTTGGGTCAGAAGTCTGAGGATCAATCAAATTGAAGGTGAGGTTCAAAGTGTGACATTAAAAGGATGTGAAAAATGTAAGCTGTCAACATCAGTGAAGTTCACATGTGACCAGCTATCACCATCAAATCAAGAATACAAGTCACGGGTTTATTCCCTCAACATATAAAATTGGGTCAAAGAGCTCAAAAAATAGTGCTACTGTTAAAAGATTTTGAATGAGAGATTGAACATACAAGTGTGCAAAAATAATCCAAATTCAAAACTGTTCAAATGAGGTGAATATAAGAAAAACATGACGAAGAGGGTTCACTACTCTGCTTTCAAGAATATAAGGTATAACAGAGTCCGTAAAGGATCTGTGCAAGGTTCTAGGTTCTTTGCCTTTTCACAACTTAGCTAACTTGTAAACGGGTTGTCTTGTAAACAAAAAACAAGAAAATAATGAACTTATCTCTTGGATTGACGAAACTGGTCACCAAGAAAAAAATGGACTAAGCTCTCGGTTATCACCAAGGATTAGTCTGCACTGATGATTAGAAGGTGCAGCATATTCCAGTAAAGAAATTGTGTAAGCTTATAGGTTCTTCGCTTTTTGACAAGTTAGCTAACTTGTGTTCTTTATTATTTTCTTTTCATTATGATGAGCTATTACAACTATTAGGAATCAATTACAATAATAAATAGAGAAAAACTCTCAAAGTTTGAGTCTCAGTTGTAGATCATCCCAATAGTCTACAAAGAACATCATTGTGTTGAAATTAATTATTCCGCTGCATTACATTGATAAATTTTAATACAGCCTATTCATCCTCTCCCCCTTCTAGGTTGTACATGTGGATCTTACAATTGATATCAGAGGCTGACTTTCTAGATCTAACAGTTTTGGAATGAAAAATTCATGTCTTTTTTGATTTATATCTCTAAGAAGTTATTAATAGTTTATTTTGTGAAGAAAAATATGAAATCTCCAAAGGTACCCAGATGCCACAATGGTGGAGACCTACCAGCATGCTTATTTTACAAATTTAATCATTGGAAGCTGAGGATTCAATAGATGAAAAGAATGCATGACATCATTACTAATGGACCATACATGCCAAAGATGTCAGATCCAATTGATGTGAATAGCAAAGTTGACAACCCCAAATCACTATGGACAAAAAACGGATTGGGATCTAATACTGGTGGACTATGCTGCTAAAAGATGGAGTGAGACAGACTCAGATAATGTAGAAACAATCTCCAATGCTCATCCTTGTCTCATGGTAAAAAGTGAAGAAAAACAACCGATATTTGATTTTTCTAACTCAGATGCTATTTTAGAGAAATTGAAGGAGACACTTCAAGAAACCTCTGAAAGCTTTATTTTTCTCTCAAGGGAACATAGAGGGAATCTTGAGCTGATTGGAAATCTTAGATAGAATTACAGTGTAGCATATGAAGATATTAACTGTAACCTAGGAGTGGCTCAAAATGAGTTGAAGAAATCAGATAAAAAATAAAGCTTCTGAATGTAGTAGTGGAACCACTCACACTAGGAAATGTTGAGCTTCAAACTCTGGTAGAAAAATGGAATGGAAAGATCCTAACATGAAAAAAATGTTAACCATGGGTCAATCCTCACATAATAAGACAGGCTTAGGTTATAAGGATTGATA
Source organism: Drosera capensis (assembly GCA_001925005.1). Lineage (NCBI taxonomy): Eukaryota > Viridiplantae > Streptophyta > Magnoliopsida > Caryophyllales > Droseraceae > Drosera > Drosera capensis. The sequence continues at coordinate 17,525 of LIEC01005959.1, read as the reverse complement.
ATGTCACAACCAATTAGAAAAAGGCAAAGCAGACCTCTACAAAAGTGGGACAGAAGATTAAAGCCTCTACTGTAAAAGGAGAGAAGAAGAGTAAGGTCTTTACTACTCAAACCCAAAGGGTTAAACCCTTGAGCAAAACATCAGCATGAACTGGTGTAGAACACCACAAGATACAGAAGGTTTGGAATCGTAAGATTGAAAATAATAAAAGGCTATACAGACTTCAGTATGCACCAAGCTACTCAGTGTGAAATAATACTTTCCATACAGCATAGAGAAAACCATATCTGAAGGCTATTTTCACCTGCACAATACATCAGATGAGGTGGAGAAACACTAGCAGACCATGTAGGACAATAAGGCTTAGGTTCTATTGCTATACCTATGCCAAATATGGTAAAAAGTCATTCGAATGTTGGACTTTACACAAGAAAATAATATAAGTATGGATCCCAAAGACTAACAAGTTAGGACTCAAACCAGTGGGTATCATCTACAAGCTTTCAATGTTCTACTGTACTAACAACATGGTGAAATGTGGTACATGGATAATGGATGTTCTGGACATATGATTGGGAACAAAAAAATTATGAAAGATTACAGAAAGAAATAAGGAGCCCTATTCATCTTTGGAGGAGACAAACCAGGTAAAACTCAAGGTTATGGAACCTTTGGTACAGGTTTTTTAATCTTTAGAGATGTCGCTTATGATAAAGGTTTATAACATAATATCTTTTACATTAGCTAATTATGTGATAAAAATTATGATGTCTTTTTTACTCATGATTCATGTCAAGTAAGAGACAAAGTCACCAAAAAAATCAAATTAGTAGGAATCAAAAAAGGAAATATTTATGCAGTAGTCTTTAACTCATCATAGTCAGCAAAAATAAAATGCTTTTACATAAAAGGTGCGAAAGATACAAACTGGCTATGGCATAAGCGATTAGCTCACTTGAATTTAAATACAATATCTAAATTATCCTAAGAAAACCTAGTGAGAGAACTTTCTCAAATCAAATTTAAAAAGGATAAGCTGTGTAGACCATGCGAAGAGAGAAAACATACTAGAGCAAGCTTCAAACCCCTAAACTCATCAGAATCAGGTTGAATGCTAGAGTTATTGCATATGGATCTTTTTGGTCCAATAAAAGTAGAAAGTTTAAATAGAAAGAGGTATACCCTAGTTGTAGTAGATCACTATTCAAGATATGCATAGGCAATATTCTTGCACAAAAAGAGTGAAACTTGCAGTCTTCTAACTAGATTCTTGAGGCAAGTTCAAAATGAGAAAGGTACCGAAATAATCACAATCAGAAGTGATCATGGTACTAAATTTGATCGAACAGGAGTAGATGTTTATTACAATGATCATGGAATTAAATATAATGTTCCAAAACATAAAACATCTCAACAAAATTGTGTAGTAGAGAGCAAGAATAGGACACTTATAGAAGCTGCTAGAACAATAAGTTTGTTGATGTAAACTTAACAAAAAGCTTATGGGAAAAAGCAATAAATACTGTAACTATGTCCAAAATAGATGTCTCATATATAAATTGCATAAGAAAACTCCTAATGAATTATGGAAATTAAAGACACCAAGTGTCAAATTCTTTTATGCCTTTGGATGTAAATGCTACCTACATAACAATAACAAAAATCATCTAGAAGAATTTGACCCTCAAACAGAACAAGGAACCTTCTTAGGAAACTCCACAACTAGTAAAGCCTTTAGACTATATAACATCAAACAAGACAATTGAGGAGTCAGATCATGTTTTCTTTGATGAATCTAAAATATCCATGCGTGATGCTAATGTCTTTGATGAGGAATTTGCAAGTAGTTACTGGCTGTAGACGAGATTGCAGTAGTTACTGGGTATAGATGGGGTCTTAACAATACTGAGTATAAACTAAGCTATAACAGACTAGAGTGCAGCACAGATTTGAGGTAGATTTGAGGTTGGGTCTCAAAGGTTGGGCCAAAAGTCTGAGTATCAATCCAATCAAAGGTTTGAGGCTCAGAGTATGACAGTACGAGGATCTAAAAAAGGTTAGCTATCAACATTAGTAAAGGTTCACATGTGACCGGCCGTCACCATCATATCAAGTACATAAGTCAAGGGTTCATTCCCGTGGTCTATAAAAGGGGATGAAAGAGCTCAAAGAACAGTGTTGCTGTGAAAAATATTTGAATAAGAGATTGAATGTACAAGTATAGAAAAGAATCCAAATTCAAAACTGTTCAAATGAGATGAATCGAAAAAGAACAGGAAGAAGAGGGTTCATTAGTATGCACTGAAGAACAGTAGCTGCAACATAGTCAAAAAAAGGATATGTGCAAGGATCAAGGTTTTTCACCTTTTGACAAGTTAGCTAACTTGTAAAGGGGTTGTCTTGTAAGAAAAAAATAAGAAGATAGTGAACTCACCTCTTGGATTGACTAAACTGATCACCAAGAGAAGATTGGACTAAGTTCTCTCGATTATCAGTTGATAACGAGTGTCTTAACCAGTATAAATCTTATGTTCTTTATTTGTTTCTCATTGTGATGAGCTATTAGAACTATTAGGAGTCTATACAACATCAAAGAGAGACAAACTCTCAAGAAGCACTTAGCCGATACAATTGAAGGTTGAGTGCATTGGCCCTTTCGATTTGGTCTACAAGTCCTTCTGCCATATTGTGAAGAGTTCTCTGGAAATCTTTAAAGAGTCGAGTTCTGGTTTTCTTTTCATTTTCCAATTCTGTTGTAATCGATTACAAATTGTTGCTTCTAATCCATTCTGTACTGTAGGTTCTTCTTTTTGAAGGTTAGTTGTAGGTGACTCTGCTACTTTACCCTCCGTTGCAGGTAACTTAGCTGTTTACTCTTTTGCTCGTGACTCTACTTCTGGTTCTTCTACAGATGACTAGGCTGCTAGTATTTTTGCTACAGAGGACTCGACTGCTGGGGTATCTATTGTTGTCTCTCCTATTGTATATTGTTTTGTTATTGTCTAGTTTTGAATTCCTTCTTTAGCTACTTCATCAATGATATCATCATCTTCATCATGAGTTTCAGGATATGATAAATCATCATCACCATCATCTTCTGATGGCTGTATTCTCCCAAGGGTTGCTCTGGAGAGATAGTCAGCAAGCCTGACATGCTTATCTACCAATCTCTTCGGGTCAATCTCAACTTCAGGAGAATGCACAAATTCGATGTGTTGTAATTATGCTTGCCTATTCCTCCTTTTCTTCAATGTTGAGTTCTTGACTTCAAGAACTCCACTAAACAATATGTATTATTTAGTGAGTATTTTCTTCTTGTTTGCTTCCATCTTTTGAATTTGAACTAGTTGATGGATTTCTTCTTCTGTCATTCCATCAACTATTCCATTTTGTGTCTTCGACCCATCTGGATTTATCCTGTGTAGTATAGTTGGTCCTGATGGAATCAGTTTTGGCCTAACAATCCTTGATGTTCTTTTGATTGAAAGCTTGTGTTGCCTGACGAATTCTTGAATCATTTCTTCTTTTTGTAACTTGGCCAGTATTTCTTCTTTCTGTGACTTACCCAATATTTCATTGGTTTTAGTTCTGTGTTCTTGAATCCTTTCCTCTATAACTTGGACTGTCTACAGAGCTTTACCAAACCCCATCTTTTTTGGAGATTGGGTAACTTAAGTTGTTGTTGTTGTGGCCCAAGCCTCTGTTATAGTGGTGGGGTGATCTTCTTCATTCATAGATAGATCCACTCCAATACTAGAGCTTGGAATGATCGTTGTTGTGAAGGACGTGATCGCCAACATGATCGCCACTGTGGGTGCATTAGAGTTTTCTTATGATGGCCCAGTCTGCATTGTTCTGAGTTTGTCTTCAGTAACCTCTATTTCCCTCTTGTATATCCTTGTGCACTAAGCTCTTGTCTGAGTTGAGCTTGTGGTCCTTTCCTAATCTTCTAATAACTTCTTTGAGCTTCCAAAATGAGACTTTGAAGATTTTCGTCGGCACCTACCTTTAGATATTTCAATGCTATATTGGTATCATAAAGTGCAGCCACCTCCGATTCCTTTGGTGGTAGAGCTCTTATGTTGATAGATTGTGCTTCTACTTCCATCACAATTGGCTCTACAGCCGAGTGATCTAATATGGTTTCCTCGTCTGAATGACTTTAGATCTTTGACCCCATCTCAGCAATCATCTTTGCTGCACTCCAATCAGCTGTAACCTTTAGCCTACAACCAGTCTCTACCGCATTCATAGTTTGCATCCCATATTGCAACTCTAGTCTATACCTAGTCTCTCCTCCAACCCTAGTCTGCACTCAATCTCTGCTATAACTTTGGTCTACACCCATACCTGATGCACTTTATGCATTGCTGTATTGGTCCTTGTCTACAAACTTATTCCCAGATCCTAAAGCATTTACAGGTCTTTTATTGCCCATGCATGGTTTAGGTGCTTATCCGAAATCCTCTGTAGTAGTCTGTATCTGGTGGCTTTCACTATGCCCATCATCTACTGCCATCTACTCTCCAGCATCCGACCTAGACTATAACTACCTACTTTATTTCTAGCCTAAGCACATCAACAATATCATGGTTAATACTTCTCAGTTTTGTTCGATCAATTTCATTATAAAATGGAGGGATTGCATATTCCTATCAATTTCCCCATAAATTGATGTTAACAAAACTCCTAAGTAAAACAATAAGTTTACAACTTTTCTAACTACTTAGTTATTTTGTTCGGTAAACAAAAAAATTAACTAAAAGAGCAATAGAGGTGTTTATCTTACCTTTGATGCTCCTTTCCTTTGCTGCGCTGACTCTTCTGTTCTTCTTCTGATCGTCTGCCGTTCTTTGGAGTCCTTTCTTCTAAATCTCTGTGATGTTGATGTCATCTTCGTTCTTCATAAGATTGCTCCCCCATTTTCCTGTGCCCTAAGGTCTACTACTCCTTGTGATGCCTAGTTTTTTTTTTGCAGACCGTTCTTCTTCTGCCTCAGCAGCATGTCTTCACTTTACAGTAGACTCCTTCAAGATTAGAGAGAGAATAAGAGCATTTTTTTACGAGAGAGAGAGAGAGAATATGAGAGTGTAAATTGTTTTTCATTTAAAAAAATTTCTAATTTTATAATCTCCAAAAACATTACTAATGCTAGATGTTTCTAGCCGTTACAAAGTATCAACCAATTTTTTTGACAAGTGCGTGATTTAGTGAAAACCGTTTTGTAAAGTTAATATTCTTTCCAAAAGTAAACGTAGTAAAGCAATATTGCTCCTAGTCTGTTTCTACGTGTGTAGCAAATAGTAGAACAATAATACTAGTCTTCATGAAATAATGCAAGTATGCATTCTACATATGGAGTAGAGCAGTAAAGCATTTTGGCCAATTTCATTGTTTCAAATCAAGTATAACCAATTCTCCTCTAAATTGAATAAACTTACTCTCATCGAGGAGTTTTATGAAAATGTCTACAATTTGTTTTTCTATTGCAGTATATTCCAGTGTAATGTGACCTTTTTGGATGCGATATGGGATGCAGACTATGGATGCGATAGAAACTGGGTACAAGCTAAATGTTATAACAGACTGGAGTGTAGCAGAGATGATTGCTGAGGTGGGGTCAAAGGTGTGAAGTCATACAAACAAAGATTTGAGGTACAGATAGCAATGACATAAATTCTGGAGTTAGTGGACTGCTAGCATCAGAAACAAGATGGGGAGGAACACGAGTGGCAAAGTGTCAACATCAAAAATAGTACCATGTTATAGGTTTGTTTCTTGAGCCTATAAAAGGTAACCGTTGAGGCTTATTGAAGTAGTATTGTTGAATGAGATTGAAAGGCAAGCGTGCAAGGCAATCATACATTCAAAGATTACTCAAGAGAGCCAATTCGTGAAAATCATAGTGAAAGGGGTGTCACTAGTCTGCCGAACAATGCATCTTATAGCAAAGTTCAGAGTTTGCATATGTGCAAAGGATCTGAGTTATTCATCTTTTTTACAAGTTAGATAGCTTGTAAAAAGGAGTTTTCTTGTAAGCTCAAACAAGAAGATAGTGATACTCACCTCTTGTCTTGACTACACTAGTCACTAAGGGAAGACTGAACTAAGCTCTCAATTATCATTTGATAACGAGTGCCTAAATCAGTATAAATACTGTGTCTATTACTTGTCTTTATTACTTGATATTTAGAACTGTTAGAAACAAATCATCACAGTGAAACAGAGATAAACTCAAAGAAATTGAACTCTCTGGTACTGACCACCAACTGTCATCTGCAGACTACCTAAGTGGTCTACATAGAACATTGGTCTATAAAGAACTAGCATTCCTCATTAAAAGTTTGATTTATTTTTAATACAACCTATTCACCCCCCTCTAGGTTGAAATTTAGACCTTACAAAAACATAGAGAGCTTGTACTTGGTACCACTTATATGGGTCTTCATTGGTTAGCTTTTGGAATCTACACTTGAATTATCTTCTTGTGAGAATTCCAGCACTCAAAGGCTTTGTGGCCAAGTTTGCCACAGGTAAAGCAGTAGACCTTTGGACTTGTGTTTCTTAGTGGTGTGCTCTACTTCGTCTACTGCATTTGACATGAGCAGATGTGACTCGAGTATGGCTTTCTCCAAGTTGTTCTATGCTGAGTAGTTAGGAGCATACTGAGTTTCATAAGGCCTTTCTTTGAATCTATTTTTAAGATTCTTAGCCTTCTGTATCTTATGATATTTTTCATCAATCGTACTGGTGTTCTGCTCCATCCTTTTTGAGTTTGAGCAGTAGAGAACTTACATTGCAGTAGAGATCTCTTCTATAGACTGTTATTGCTTTTTATTACTTTCTGTGCAGTGGAGCTTTTGCTCTTTTGCACACCTGCTGCAGTAGAGGTATTGTTGCATTAGGTGGTCAAATTTTCATAAAAGGTGGTCAAATTTTCATCAGATCTCATTGAGACCCAATCGTATTGTTACATTAGGACATCCTTCTTATTCTCTCTTATTTCTTTGGTTTCTTCGTTTCTTAGGTATAGAACTTCCATGCTTCCTTTGCAGTGGTTGTCTGAACCACTATTTCAAACATGTTGTCATCAAGGGCTTTGAAAATCTGGTTTTGATCTCTTTTATCAACTAGCACCAGATCCCAATCTTCTTTGGACTAAAGAGTCTTTGGCCTGTATACTTCTTTTGTTCCATCCGTTGGATCTGGCATCATTGGAATATAAGGTCCATAAGTGATGATGTCTTGCATTCTTTCTTCTATTGAGTTGAGATGTGCAAGCATCATTATCTTCCAATGGTTGAACTTTTCAAATGAACATGATGGAGGGTTTCCACTATTAGGACAGGAAACTTTGGGGGTGCCATTGTTTTTCACAAAAAAAAAAAAAACGTTTAGTAACTTCTTTGTAAATATAATAATGACCTTTTTACTTTCCACAAACTGTTAGGTCTGGAAAGTCATATTCTGATACAAATTCTAAGGTCCAAGATATAACCTAGAGGGTAGGATAAATCAAATAGTTAACAAATTTATGCAGTAGATTATGTGTTTTTATATACCTCTATTCTATGTAGATCACTTGGGTGGTTAGCAGTAGACACTTAATGGTGTACTATAGAGACTTCAAATTCTTCAAATTTGTCTGTGCTTGGCTGTGAAGGTTAGTTTCTAACAGTTCTAAATAGTATGTAATGAAAGCAAATACTTGACACAGTATTTATATTGGTTCAGAAACTTGTTATCAAAACAAGAGCTTAGTCAAGTCTTCCCTTGGTGACAAGTGTAGTCAAGCCAAGAGGCGAGTATCACTATCTTCTTGTTTGTAACTTACAAGAAAACTTCTATGTACAAGCTAACTAACATGTACAAAAGATGAAGAACCAAGATCTTTGCGCAGAATCAAAGTGATGAACTCTGCTGCAAGTTGTGTTCTTATGCAGACTAATGAACCCTCTTCACTGTGTATTTCACGATTCAGCTCTCTTGAGAAATCTTTGAATATTAGATTACTTTGCACGCTTGCCTTTCAATCTCATTCAACAACACTTCTTCAATGAGCTTCAACGATTCCCTTTTATAGGCTTAAGAACGAACCCGACAGCATGGTACTATTTCTGATGTTGACACCATGCCACTCGTGTCCCCCACCATCTTGCGTCTGATGCTAGCAGTCCACTACTTCAGAATTTGTGACATTACTATCTGTATCTCAAATCTTAGTTTGAATGACTTCAGACCTTTTTCTCCCACCTCAACAATTATCTCTGCTACACTCTAGTCTACTGCATCCTTGATGCATTCTATGTTGGTCCTCGTCTACAAGCTCAGTCCTGTTCCTGGAGGCTTTAACGTTGTTTTGTTTCTTATTAATGCAATAGTTGTTCATCCAAAGTCCTATGTAGTAGTCTGCATCTGGTGGTTTGTACGACACCCATACATCTGCAACCGTCTGCTCACTAGCATCTAACCTAGACTGTAACTACCTACATGACTTCTGGCCTAAACATACTAACTACATTATAACTAATACATCTCAGTTTTGTTACATCAAATTCTATACAAATGAAGAGATTGCGCATTCCTAAATTGATGCTAACAAAAACTCCTATGTAAAACAATAAGTACACTTACTTATCTAACTGTTTAGATACAATTTATTGAAACTAAGTTCAACTTAATTACATTGTCTTAACAACATAATTACAAAAAGAATAATATAGCAATTTTAAGCTTACCTTTGGTGCACCTTTCCTTTGTTGCGCTTATGCCTTTTTTCTTCCTCATATTCTCTTTTGGGTTTTTTATGCCTTTCCTCTGAATCTCTGTAGTTTCGTCTGCGTTCTTCCTAGGAGTCCTCCTTATGATGCCTAGACCTCTTAGCAGACTGCTCCCTTCCTTATTCAGAGGAGCTTTTTCTCTTTAGTGTAGATGACTTCTCCCCCTGAGTTTTAGATGGGGTACTTTACTTCTCAGTTGCAGGCTTCCTTGGAGTCTTATACTTCTCTGCTTCAGTTGCCTTCTCCCCCTTTTTGTTAGCATTGAGGGTGGAGGTTAGTGCTTCAAGAGCAGTTCGGACACCTTGGAGCTCTGAGAAGATGTTCGTTTGAACTACTTGCAGTTTTGTTTCAAGAAGACCGAATTTGGTGTCATTTATGCGCATATGTTCCTCAATCTGCTTCTTGGTAGTCTGCAGAGCTTCATTTAGCTTACGACGTTCAGTAGTGTGTTGGCCTTTGAATCTGTTGAAGTTGGAGGTGCTAATCCTTTGATGTTCAAGATTCATTGATTTTGCTTGCTTTATTTGTCAATGACACCCGCTGCCAAATTTCTCAGTGTGTCTCCAAAATCTTCAAAGGTGGACTTTGTGATTTCCTTTTCTTCTTCTAAATTTGCTGCAACTAGATGCAAGGTTTCAAGTAGATCGTGAAAAGCAGACCTGATCCATGAGTGGATACCATAAACTTATTGATCGAGCTTGCGCAGTCTGTATTGTGTTATGCTTTCTGAGGGCGAGGAAGGAATTCTTTCGCCTTGTTGATGTGATTGAACTAAAAGAATGTGAATATCATCTTATTCAAATTCCTCCTTCAGATTCTTTATTGCTGTTGGTGTCACCTTGGTTGCAGAAGTCCCACTGTACATAGGTTCTTATATTTTAAAGGGTAGATATGTTGCCGTTTGTGCTAACCCAAATGAGGATGGTGGAGTAAATACAATACGTTGAATGCTTCGAGATGGAGTAGCTTGTTGTGGCTCAGCTGCAACTTGGTTGGAGTCGTCTGTATCCTTTGTTTCAGTTGTAGTGTTGGTTACATTTTCTGCAGGTGTAGTGTCTTCTTTGGATGTAACGACGGTTAAGTCTTCATCTGCAGTGAGTCCTCCTTTTCCTCAACATCAGGGAGTTCTTCTGTGGTTCGTTGAGTTGCTTGTCCTTCAGTTGCATAACATGTGTCTCTTCTACTGCAAGAACGATGATCACCGGTGTTTTTTCTATGGATTCTTCTCCTGAGAACTCAACTTGATCTTCTTCTACAATTTTTGGTGCTATAGGTTCCTTATCTGCTGGTTCTATGGCAGTCACCATTCTAGGAGACTCTTGTTCAGCTACAGACGTCTTTGCTTCAATGGGCTCGTCTGCATGTTCTTCTGTTGTAGGAGTCTCTACTGTAGTGGTCTCAGCTATTGTCGTTTGCACTTGCACTCTTTCATCTATAACTTCATCAATTATTTCATCATCATCATCCTACTGAGCATCAGGATGCTGTTGAGTATCACCATCATCACTTGATGGCTGATGTTCTCCTAGGTCAGGTCTAGAGAGATATTCATATATCTCCTCAGTTATAGTTTGGACATGTTTATTTAAGATCTTCTGTAGCTCAGCTTCGGCTAGAGGGGAGTTTACAAGCTCAATAGGTCTAAGGATTGCATGCCTTACCCTGGTTGTCTTCAAGGTAGAGTCCTTGAATTCCAGTGTCCCATTGATGAGAATGTGTGCTTCCTTTGGTCTTGTTGACCTACTAGCTTTCTGATTCTTATGATGTTGAGCCATTTGATGGATCTCTTCTTCAGTCATTCTAGAAATGTCCCCAATCAGAGTCTGTGATTGGTCTGGATTGATTCTATACAATGGTTTTGACCCTTGGGGAATCAACTTTGGTCTTGCAGACCTTCTTGTTCTTCCGGATCTGGTTGATCTCTTGATTGGAAGGTTGTGTTGTGCCACAAACACCTTGAGTCTTTCTTTGCTCTGGGTCATCTTCTGTAGCTCTGCTTGTTTCCCTTTAGCAAGCAGTCGAGTGTCTGTTGGTTTCTGCTATAGCAGACGTGCTTCTATTGCCTTGACAGTCTGTAGGACTATGTCAATGAGTTTGTCTCGAGAAAGTCTTTCCTGAGTTGTTGTTGTTGTTGTTGTCCATGCTGCTGTTGTAGTTGGTGGTTGGTCTTCTGCAATCGTTGAAGTATATATTCCACCGCTGATGAATGGAATAATTACTGTTGTTGTTGTTGGCTCTACTGCAAGAAGTCTGATTGTAAGGGAGGGTATAGCAGAGGTAACTTGAGCAGGTTCCATCTGCAAGGCTAATAGTTTGGCCTCTATTGCTTTTATTTCTTCATAAGTGTAGCTTCTGTAATCACCTTCTGTCTAAACTGAGCTCGAGGTCCTTCCCTAATTTCTTGAAAGCTTACTCGAGCTTCCAGGATTAGGTTTTTCAAGTTTTCATCTCCTTCGACTTTCAAAAACTGAATTGCAACATTTTGCATCATGTAGTGCAGCAATATCTGGTACCTTAGGTGGGATTTTTAGGAAGATGGCTCAATAATTTGCCTAGTCTGTACCATTACAGATTGCTCAACAGCTTGCCTAGTCTGCACTATTGCAGACTGTGTTTCCTCCTCCATGGTGAGTGGCTCTACACCAGATTGATCTGAAATGGTTTTCTAATAGGAGGTCTACACAAGGAGTTTTCTCCTTGTCAGTCCTTGTTGCTTCATTTTTTGTTGAGCTTTGTGGACTGCCATCTTCTGCTTCGTTGCTGACCTTGTCTATACTGTAGTTGTCTGCACTGCTGTAGTGTCTGCTTTGCCTTCCATCTTGTCTGCACTTTTGCAGACTTTAGTGGGTGGTCTGCAGGTTTGACCACTGTTTGCACTGTTGTAGCCTTCCTTGTTAGTCCAATAAGCAGCTTGCCTATCTTCTTGATATCAATCTGTTTGGCCATGTTCCATGGCCTCCCTTTCTTATCAGAAAGCTAGTGGTTATCTAGCTTCTACTATTGTGGCAAGTTGATACATGAGTATACTTTCCCAGTTGACTATGCTTTTTGTGAGAATGACGCACATAATCTCTTTCTCATCAGTTGTAATCTAATCTTTGCTAAATTCCCTGGAAAGGATGACCTTCTTCACTATGTCGGCAAGTAGCTTCTGCTCCTTTGACCTTCTTATTCCTTCGGTCCACCTTTCTTAGCTTAGCATGGCTTGCCTTCCCAACGTCACAACGTCTGGTGGAATAATCCTTCAATCTTCATTTGCAAGAATGAAGTATTGTGCAAAATTGTCTGGTTTCATGTAGATTGAAATCCCTCTTGCAGTAAAGGTATATGAGATTAGTTGCTGGTCGTCTGCAACTTGCACCTTTTTTATGAAGTCCAATACTTCATAATCATAGATCCCCCTTGTGTGTTCGCACAGGAATTTGAGCCCAGCCTCTTTGATCACGTCACCTATGTCTTTGGCCTCATCTGATTCATCTCGTATTGTATTGAAATCGAACACGACGCTAGTCTGCAATTCGATCTTCCTTGTAGGACTCCTTTGAGATTTAGATGACTTAAGACTCTTCTTAGATGCGTTTGATTATGTGTTGGCCATTTTTAAAGAGATTTGAATGAATTGTTGTATTTAGAAATCGAATTTCGAAGGATTTTTAGAAAGTTAGGTTTTCGATTTCTTGTAGTGGAGTGCTCGAGAATTTAGAGAGAGAATTAGAGCATTTATAGAGAGAGAAAATATATTAGAGAGTAAAAGTGATTTTCTAATTGAAAATTTACAGTTCTTATACTCATTTGGAAAGTATGACCATTGATAGTGCTTTTCTATCCGTAACGTAGTGACAGTCATTATTTGACTGTTGCACGTTATTTTTGAAAATAGTTATATGACATTTAAAAATAGATATAGTTTCCTAAAATAGATACAACAAAGCAATGTTGATTCTAGTCTGCACTCTACTTATTGACTAAACAGTAGAGCAATATTGCTAGTATGTATTTTTCATAAATAATGATAGTCTGCTTTCTACGCATGCAACAGAGCAGTAAAGCATTTGGCCAGTTTCACTATCTTAAATCAAGTATACCCAATTCTTAACGAATTGAATAAACTTGCTTTCATCAAGAGGTTTTGTAAAAATATCTGCAACTTATTTTTCTGTTGGAATGTATTCAAGTTTAATATGACCTTTCTATACATGATCTTTGATAAAGTGCTATCTAACATCAATATTCTTGGTTCTTGAATGAAAAACTGAATTTTCTGAAATAGCAATTGCAAACGTGATGTCACAAAATATAGAGGTTCCAGAGAATATCATACCATAGTCTGTAAGTTGTGACCTCATCCATAGTATTTGTGCAGCACAGTTTCCAACAGCAATGTATTCATCTTCTGGAATAGAGATAGACACAGTAGTCTACTTCTTGGTGAACCATGATATTAACCTTGCTCTAATGAATTGACATGCGCTACTTGTATTTTTTTTTGTCAACTCTACAACGTGTAAAATCTACATCTGAAAAATTTATCAGTATAAAATCTAATTCCCTAGGATACCATACACCAAGGTTTGGAGTTCCCTTGAGATATCTCAGGATCCTCTTTATTGCAGTGTAATGGGATTTCTTGGGATCAGATTGATATCTTGTACAGACACAGACTGTATACTGAATGTCTGGTCTGCTTGCAGTAAGGTATAACAATGACCATATTATCAATCTATATATTGTTTGATTTATTTTCTTTCCAAGTTCATCTTTATCTATTTTAATTGATATGCTCATAAGGGTTTTCGTATGACTAGCATTTTCTAAGCCATACTTTTTTACGGTGTTCTTTAAGTACTTGGATTGATTTAAAAAGATTCCATATTTTAACTGTTGTACTTGCAGTCCTTGAAAATATTTTAGTTCCCCATTAAACTCATTTGAAATTTGGATTTCATTAGTTCTGCAAATCGTTCACAAAGCTTATTATTAGCGCAACCAAATATAATATCATCAACATAGATTTGCACTAACAATATATATTCCTTATGCTCTTTTAGGAACAGAGTGGTATCTACCTTACCTCTTTCAAATTTATGTTCACAAAGAAAAGTTGAGAGGGTTTCATATCATGCCCTAGGTGCTTGTTTTAGGCCATATAATGCGTTGTCTAATCTATATACATGATCTCGATATTCATAATCTTCAAACCCAAGAACACATAAACTTCCTCTTACAGCTTTCCATTTAGGAATGCACTTTTTACATCCATTTGATAGACTTTAAATCCTTGATATGCAACATAGCTAAGGAACATTCTTATTGGGGTAAAGGTTTCATCAAAGTGTATTTCTTCTTCTTGTGAATATCCCTTAGCAACTAATATAGCCTTATTTCTGATGAATATTACGTTATCATCAGATTTGTTTCTAAATACCTATTTGTAGCCTACAAATGGATAGTTCTTGGGTCTTGGTGTTAGATACTATACCTCATTTCCTTGAAACTCATTTAGTTCTTCTTGCATAGCATCTACCTAGTTTGGATCATTTAAGGCTTCACTTATTATCTTAGGTTCTATTTCTGATATAAAACAAGCAGAATATCCTAAGAAAGTTCCCTCATGTGTCTTAGGATCAAATTTCTATAGGTAACTTTTATCATTGTTGTGTACATAGCATATGCGTCCAAAAGCATGAAAATATTTGATACTTGGTGTCTTTCCTTTCCACAATTCGTAGGGGGTTTTCTTATAAACTTTGTGAATTGTGCATCTATTCTAAGTATAGCAAGCTCTATTTTTTGCTTCTGCCTACAAGCTTTTACATAAGTTTACATCAGAAAGCATTGTTCTAGTTGCCTCAACGAGTGTCCTATTCTTTCTATAGTTGTACCTGCTTTTCCCCCTCCAAATATGACAAGAGGTCCTTGTTCCTTTCTGTAGTCTTCAAGGATGGATTTGTTTCCTATCCTGTGTCCTGAGCATCCATTGTCCAGATACCATATGCCTTTTTGTTTTTCGTGTAATGAAATCATGGAGAACTTGTACATGGTACCCACTCATTTGGGTCCTCATTGGTTAGCTTCTGGAATCCACATTTAAATTATCTTCTTATGGGAGTTTCACCATTCAAATGATTTATGGCCAATTTTGCCACAATTAAAGGAGTAGACCTTTGGTCTTATGCTTCTTAGTGGTATGCTCCACTTCGTTTGCTGCTCTTGACATGAGCAAATATGTCTCGAATATGGCTTTCTCCAAGTTTTTCTGGAGAAGTTGTTCCATATTGAGTAGTTAGGTGCATGCTGACTTTCATAAGCCTTTCTTTGAATTCCTTTTTAGAACTCCTTGCCTTCTACTCCTTGTGGTATTTATCATAAGCATATACTGGTAGTCTACTCCAATTCTTTTGAGGTTGAACAGTAGGGATCTTACTTTGCAGTAGAGATCTCTTGAGCATACGGCTCTTACTCAGTACTGTTTTTGCAGTTAACCGTTTGCTCTTTTGCACATTATGTGCAGCAGAGCGTTGGCTTTTATGAACATATGCTGTAGTAGAGATATTCTTCTTCTGCACACCTGCTATAGTAGAGATGTTCTTTTTCTATAGAGCTTTTGCAGCGATCTACTTAGCTTCCTTTGTAATGACCATTTTATCTGCATTGTTGTTCAACCAGTCATTATATCCCAACCCAATTTTATAATGGGAGGATTGACATGTGTTGAGCAATTTTTGCAGATCTAAGGTCTTACCATTGCAACTATCCACTTGGTTCTGAAGCTCAGTGTTACTCAATGTAAGTGTTTCCACTACTGCATTAAGAAGTTTCACTTTTTCATTTGCTTCTTTCATATTATCTTGAGCATTGATTAGACTATTATTAGTCTCTTCATTTAAATTGTATTTCTTTTTGAGAATTACAATCTGCTTAATATTTTCTTTATTTTCCTTTAAAAGAGAAATAAAGCTTTCAGAGGTATCTTGAAGTGCTTCCTGTAATTCCTCTATGGTGGCCTATGAATCAGAGAGATCAAATACCTGCTTTTGTTCATCTTCTCTGGCCATGAGACATAGCTGAGCATTTGATATGATATCTTCATCATCAGAGTCTATGTCACTCCATGTCTTTGTTGCATAAGCTTTGCCTCTTTCCTTTCTTCTAGAGGTGACTTTGTTGTGGTCCTTTTGAACTTTGGTGCAAAAGAATCTTGTGTTGGTCGTCTGTAGTTTGCATCAAAGTGCCCTGGTCTGCCACACTTATTACAGACTTCCTTTTCTGCATCCTTGGTTTTTGAGGGGAAGTACGTTTTGAAAGTTCTCTTCTTGAATAGCTTCTTGAACTTCTTTCCCATCAATGCTAGTTTTTCAGAAAGACCTTGTTCGTTTGCAGACGAGGTATCACTGGTCTCCTTCTCTACCATGGATTTCAGAACTCTTTCTTGAGCTTTGAAGGCCAAGGTCTTCTTCCTTGCATAATCTATTTGCTTCTTCTGCTCAACTTCAAGATTGTAGGTATGCAATAGACCATATAGTTGAGCCAATGACATCTTTGTTAGATCCCTGGATTCTTTTATAGCCGTGGTCTTTGTATGCCAGATTTCACCAAGAGATCTCACAAACTTTAGGTTTACTTCCTTGTTTTAGAAAGTCTTTCCTAAGGTTTTGAGATTGTTTATGAGAACATTGAACCTTTCGAAGAAAGTAGTCAGATTATCATCAGATCTCATTGAGACCAGTTCGTATTGTTATATCAATACATCTTTCTTGTTTTCCCTAATCTCATTAGTTCCTTCATTTTGTAGCAGTAGAGCCTCCCATGTTTCCTTTGTTGTGGTCGTGTGAATCACTATCTCAAATATGTTGTCATCAAGAGATTTGAATATTTGATTTATAGCTTTTTTATTGACCATTTCCACATCCCAATCCTCTCTAGACCATAGGGATTTTGGTCTTTGAACTTCTCTTGTTGAATTCTTTAGATCTGGCATCATTGGAATATTAAACCCATCCAAGACAATGTCTTGTATTCTTTCGTCTATTGAGTTGAGATGTGCAACCATTCTCAGTTTCCAGTGATTGAACATGTCGAAAGAGCATGTTGGAGGTTCTCCACTGTGAGGACATTTGGAAAACTTTGGTGGAGCAATTGTTCTTCACAGAAACAAAACTGTAACTAACTTCTTTGCAAATAATGACCTTTTTCTTTCCAAAAACTGTTAAGTTAGGCTCTGATACCAATTGTAAGGTCCAAGTTTCAACCTAGAGGGGGAGGGGGCGGGGATGATTAGGTTGTTTCAAATATTTAATCAAACTTTTAATGCGGAATATTAGTTCTTTGCAGACCACTAGCCTATGCAAACTACATAGATAGTCTATAGATGACAATTTGTGATCTGCAGGAAACAGTTCAAACTCTTTGAGTTTTTTCCCTGTTTGGCTGTGATGATTTCATTCTATTAACTCTAAATATCAATGCATTCAAGGCAAGTAATAGACACAATATTTATACTGGTTCAGACACTCGATATTAAATGATAATCGAGTGATTAGTCTAGTCTTCCCTTGGTGACCAGTGTAGTCAAGACAAGAGCTGAGTATAACTATCTTCTTGTTTGTGCTTACAAGAAACTTCTTTTTACAAGTTATCTAACTTGTATAAAAAGATAAAAAACCTAGATCTTTTGCACAGGTCCAAACTCTAGACTCTGCTGCAACCTTTGTTCTTCTACAGACTAGTGACACCCTCTTCACGGTA
>LIEC01005958.1:0-34505 GCA_001925005.1 Drosera capensis | reverse complement strand
ACCTTGTGCTTCTGCCTGTTTTTGAACCACCTCTGGGTTAATTAATCCCCTGCTTCTTTCTCTTACGTTGAATGCCACCGCAGCACCTCTTTCATACTTAATTTTCGGCCCATATATCTGAACAAGAGGCACACTCTTTTTACCATCTTGGCCAGGCAATCTCAGTTGAAGCAGCGAAGTCACCAACCAGTTAATCAAAAATCGCAATCTGCAAGTAGTTTTGTTAAGACCCATCATGTTAATATGATCAAGATGACGGCATATTATCTCAGGTTCCCTCGTACTCGACTCTCGATCATCACCATATTCTCCATCGATACCATACTCGTCATCATCAATGCAGATGGAGGATGCTTCACCTCCCTCGAGAATATTGCTAAGAGGCTCTTTGCAGTTGTCTTCCAAGCCAAACGACACCCTCCTTCCGTTGTTTGGGACTCCATTCTCTTCTAAGCAAAGATATCTGCTTCCTGAGAATTTATTGCCTTCCCTTCTTCCGAGTAGCCTAAATTCACCCTCTGTTTCTCTTCTAATAGCACTGTCCTTTGTCTCTGAACAGATCTCGGAGGTGGAACTACTCTGGATGCTGTGATGCTGAGCTGCTTGCGTTTCGTGCTTTCCATTTTCAGGCACTCGGATATCCTCAACACTTTGAGGAGGGCTTGATAGAGCAGGCTGTGAGTCCACCTCAGAGATCCGTCTGCTGTTATCCAAGCCTGGGGAAACTGATTGAACTGCGGCATCGAATGATAGCATTCGGTGCTCTTTTTGCAGCCTCAAGTCGATGATTTTGTTATCTTCATGAAAGAGACTCTTTGACATATCCGTGAATTGCCTGGGGGAGACTCGTTTGCTGTGCTTCCTACCAGTAAACCAGGAGGGAGCACTATTCTGTTTATCAAGTGGGCCGTTGCTCTCAGAACCCAAGGGACTCTGACCTAAATCAATCCAGAGTGAGTTGTCGGACAACTCATCTTCGCTGAAGTCCGGGCTTCTGATCACCTCACCGACAGAAACACTATCTGTTTCTTCACAAAGGGTGCTCGTACCATCTCTATCAGAGCTATTATCGTGCTCCATCTCCGTTTCAAAGACATCTTTAACTTGGGCAGAAGTATATGCACCAGAGAAAGCAGGCAAATGGGGTCCCTTCTGAACATCATCCTTAAGATCTCCATTCATGGCAGCCTCTCCATCAGGAATTACCATCAATCCATCAAGATCATCCATTGAATCACCAAGATATTGAGGGAAGATAGGCATGATCTTCACCATTCCCGCTTCTGTCTCCCCGGAATGACTTTGGAGACTTCCCATAACGGACTTCTTGATAAGCAAGCACCCAAAACCGGTTGGATCATATCCAAACACCCTATAAAATGATGTGATTATGAAATCAGGACGAAAGAGAGACAGCCCAAGGGAATCCATATCCTTGGGACCCAATGATCCAGCATCCAGTAACACATGCCAATTATGCTGCTGAGCCAGCGCCATCCACTGGTACGAGTACTTTGCACCAGTCACTCTTGACTGAACAGGGAATGCAAAGAGACCAACAGCAGAATCCTTCTTCCTCCTCTTCTTGCTCAAGATTTGCTTTCTCAAATCAGTCGAGCATGGCTTTAGAGAAGGAAACTTGAACCACGCACTGTGAACTTTTGCGCCTTTCTCTTTTGCAGCCTGAGCCATCCAATTTACAGACTGGCTCTCATGATCAAACATAGTCAATAACTTCTTGTTCGTGTGAAAAGGGTATGTTTCTGCCAGCAACTTGAAGGCTGAGCCTCGGCTAACAGTGAATACGATCCCATACTCATTCTCCGGGATATTCAAGTGATCCATTATTCTAGTTTTTATATCATGTTCGACCGTGCCCTTATCCGCACCTCCATAGAGCGCATGATTGCTCAGATTGGCAGTTATCTCAGACAAGCTGAAACTCGAAGTATCCCAATCACACAGAGCCTGAAGATACGAGAACAGCCCAAATCCACAGTAATCAAGACATACCTTCGAAGATGGGTCCAAGAGGTGCTCATACTCATCTAATCTCAACTGATCAATCCTCTCCGATGATTGATACTTCGGATACATAGTGAGAAACTTGGAGAAAGACTGGGCAAGGTCCGGAATAGACTCTTCTGATTCAAAAATTCGCTCCGCAGCAAGAGCAGTAGCTCGGAGGAACTCTCTCTGAGCATGAAGCCTTGCCAGCGATCTCGACCGGTTGAATCCGTCGTCTTGGTTGGAAATGGACTCCAAATACATATCTTCACCGGACTTGAAAAGCGACCCATCTTCGGATGCCGCCTCGAGTGCTTCTCTTAGCTTGCGTTCTCGTGATCGTCTGTTGACAGATGGAGTTCGTCTATACTCATCGCTAAGATCAGAACCATTGCTCCTTCTGCCCTTTCTGTCCATGATCAGGGCGGCACATTGAGAAATTGGATTCCATCTTGAGAGATGCATCAAACCAAAGTCTATAAGCAACAACAAAGCCCTGAGAACAACTCCAACTCAAAATTTCATCACCAAGCTGATGAGGCTAGCCCATCAAACACCACAACTTAGAAATCGAAGCAGATTCAAACATCAAAACCTGCAAGCAGAATTCCAGAAGCCAAAAATCAAAACCCAATGCTCATTTCAACAAAACCTCATCGAATATAGAACTTGTTCAATCAAACACATCTAGCAAATACAGTGAAATTGAATGATTGTAACCTGAGCAACATGGCACCATTAAGATAAAACAAGAGAAACCCAGAATCACAACAAGCAATGAACATGCCCAACAATACAAAACCACAAAAAATGGAAAAATCCCAACGGTCACACAAGTGAAACCTGATCACCCCCAAATCCAGCAACAATCAAAACCCTGATCACAAAATGCTAACAGATTCGATTCAGCAACGAGAAAACAAGAACAGGAAATGACCCACCTGAGTTTATCACAGCACACAAAAAGCAGTAGATCAATCACTCACTCTACTCCACTAATTTCCACTTGAATGATGCAAAATTCAACCACTACACCATTTGGGTCCTCACAAATCACAGCATATCACATTAAAGAACCGATAATGGATACCTGCAATGAGTGCATCAGCCCCAACTTTTCCTCACCCTTTTGACCCCAATCACAGCACCGCACACACACACTGCAATTGGGAACAGAACTCGACTTTTGAAACTAAACCCAAATCGAGGAACCAGAAATCTATGGTAAAGTTGCAAACTTTTTGTGTCCCTGATTGTGTGTGCATCGATTTAAGCAACTTTTTTGAGACCTTTTTTTTCAGAGCGAGGTGCATTTGGGAATTCAGGGATTTCATTTCACTTACGAAAATTCAATAAATTGAAACCTCTGTCATGGGATAAAGTTTGGCACTGTGAAGGGTTTTTTTTTTTTTTTTTTTTTTTTGGGTCGAGGACTTTAAAGCGATGGACAGATGGTGGTTGAATTGGAATTTAATTTTTGGGGTGCATTCAATGTTCGGCGTCCGGAGAAGGTCGAGTTGTTGGATCAGTGCTTTTAATGTTGTTATGGTATGTCTTGTGATTCCCAAACTTAATCGAAACATTTTAATTCGTCATTTTAATTTATATAAATATTGAATTGGTATATGTTTTATGAATAATGAATACTTTTTTTTATGATAGTTGAGTTTATTATAGAAAAATAACTAGTGGATGTATTATATCATATAACATTGATTTGATTTTTTTATATTAAAAAATTATTAAAAGTTAAAATGTTTCATTTATTTTAAAATTAACAAAAAAACGTTTTAATTAATTTAAAACGAATGGAATATATCACGGATACGTGTGTATGTGTACGTAAGTTTTAATGCCGTGATAGAGGCATGGTTAGACATTATAGGTCGTTTTTTACAACATGATAACTTATGGTTGCAATATGTGTGGGATGTATCTCGTGTTAAAAGGGAGGCTTGTGAAACTCGTGTTGTGCACGAACTTGTTCGGACCATCAAACCGTTGTATTTTCTATAGTATATAGTGTCATGTTCATGATGAATTAATGCGATTGTTAATGAGAAGGTTAATTGGTTGCAAATGACACTAGAAGGTTGTATAGTAGGAAACGACAGTGTAATTCACACTTGATCACAGGTCCTTCCTCTCGAAATTCTTTGTGTAAAGGATTGATTTGAAAATGATCGGTGCTATCATTTCATAATCAATGACTCCATTTTTTTAACCCCGAGCACGGTTGCCTGCTATTCCGTCCCTTATTTTAATCCCTACAGGCCCTCGAACTCCCTCTTTTCTTCCTGTTTATGATAACGCCTGTTACATCTTATAATAATTGTATATAGAATTGATTACAAGAATCCTATATTTATAAGACTTATGATCGAGAATATGCTATGCAATATGTCATTACAACGGTTATATTCCAACGATCATATTACTAATATATAACTAATATATTCTAACATCCTCCTCAAACTCAAGATGGTTTTGAAAAAAAACAAATTAAATTTGTATAGAGGATGGATCTGGAATTGGACTCGGGCCGATGTAGTTGTTGGGTCTTGACTGATGTTGACTGAGGTGATAGGATCTTAGAGAGAAGTGATGGAAGCTCGGTGATCACGTTTAGACGTGGCTTGAGAGCTTAGAGGCCTACTTGGGTGTGGCTTGAAATTGCACAGTGATAAAGCTCAGAGATCGCATTTAGACGTGGCTTGAGAGCTCAGAGTCCTACTTGGGTGTGTCTTGACACTGCGCGATAGTGGGAGCTCAAAGACCACATTTAGACGTGATTTGAAAGAGTTCAAAGATCTACTTGGGCATGGCTTGAAACTGAGATCTTGATCGCCTTGACCAATTTTTGACCCTGCGTAAACCGACGACTTTTCTTTTCCATTCTTCAAACTGATCTTCGTAAAAACTAACGTCTTTGGTCACTACCCCAAAGACGCTTGATCCCTAGCTCAGAAGCATCAGTCAAAGATCTACTTGGCCTAGGCTTGATGGCAATCTTGGCAATCTTGATCTGATCATGCTTAGAATCATCCGACAGCTTTGCAGGCACTTTTGACAAAGCAACAGATGGACATCTGCTTTCTGAAGTTTTAATCACTGCAGTCTTAGTCCCAGTACCATCTATGTCTTTTTCCAAAACCATAGTTCCATAATGCTGAGCAACCCGTTGTGCTGCAAGCCACAGGTAGGAGGAAGAAAAAATACGGGAACTCAGCTGCAGTTGATGAGGGTTCTGCAACCCAGTACATGCTGGTGTACAAGGTGTATGCTGACGGAGTACCAATAACGTCTTCATCACCAGAAAAGAAGGCCACTCCAAAGGATTTCTATGCTGTGATTTATCCTTTGCTGAAACAACTTGAGCCAATATTGGTGAATCTCAAATTCCCCGAATCGAACCTCGAATCCCCGAATCTCCAGCTCCAAGTTCCTCAATTCTACCCGAATCAGAAGAAATCGGACCCCGAATCGCACTCGAATTGGACCCTAGGAGGCGGAATCAGGTGAGGGATGGTGGATGGTCGTCTTGCAAATCTCCTTCGCAAACAACTCGGTGAGGCGACCGCTCGTCGTGCCTGGCTCGCGGTGTATATGCGTCGGTTTCCGTCCAGATCTGGAATGCTCTTGCTGGTTGGAAGCAGCGGCGTGTGGCAGAACCCCAAGCCGGTGGCGGAGGCGGCGGCGGAAACTTCCTCGGCCGAATCAGCATCCGCCGGAACAAGGTGGTCTCCATGGAAGCCGACCTCGAGGACCTCGATTTCTTCCAAAACCCTTAAAAAGGTCTAGTGTTGCTGATTTAGAAGATGTTGAAGATGCTGTTGAAAATCTTACAGCATATCAGCAAAATGAAGACCACCCGACTCATTGGCCGTTGGAAGCAGCGGCGGCGGCGGCGTTGGAGGCCGGATCTGAGATCTGGGAGGGATTGCAGAGGCGTTGCCTCGGCGTTCCAGATCTGTATTAGGAGATACCAGCAGCGGCGTGTCGACCCCAAGCGACCGTGGCAAGCGGCGGCGGCGGCGTTGGAGGCCGGATCTGAGATCTGGGAGGGATTGCAGAGGCGTTGCCTCGACGTTCCAGATCTGTATTAGGAGATGAGATGACGCGGATGTGCTGCAGAGATGAGGTTTCGACATTGTTGGGTTGGTGGCTGACTATGCCGGAGGCGACAATCAAATGATGATCAGCGGAAGCGGTGACAATGATCACCCGTCGACCATCTACGGGTGATGCCGGTGATCCGTGAGGGGACCTCGTGGTCACCCGTCGACCATCTACGTGTGATGCCGATGGTCCGTGAGGGGACCTCGGCTTTGATATAAGGATTATATCGGTATAATAGTTGTATATAGAATTGATTATAAAAATTTTATATTTATAGAACTGATGATCGAGAATATATTATAAAATATGTCATTATAACGATCATATTTCAACGATCATATTATTAATATATAATTAATATATTCTATATCCTTATCCTATATACTCATCTTACTAGACTTACTAAATATTGTTGATGGTATTTTTTTGTCGACTGCTTCTATGACTATGAATTTCTTGATGGAGTTATGATTGAAAACCTATGGAATCTTGTGCATTTCTGGTTTTTTATGCCCTTACTGTTGCTTTTATGCACTCAACAGATGAAAGAAGCAGTAGCTGCCAATTAGTAATATATTAATGGATAAAAAAAGATTTAATTTTTAAATTTATTTTCTTTGATTCTTTTTGTCCAGAATCAATAGGATTTTAAGTATAAAACATATCCGTTGATGTCAAAAAACATCAAAAGAGATTGTGATTGGTTACTACGGATAGATTAACACAACGCGTGATCTTCCTCAAAGAGAGCTTTTTGTGAATTTTTTTTCAATTCCTAATGAAAACTGATTACAAAGAATTTGTACAAGCGTTTCGAATACAATCAAATGAATCCTAGTTGAAGAAACATAAAATCCTCGTTACAGAAATTACGAAAACTGACACTAAGACATAGTACCAACTTACTCGTATAACAAAAAAGGTTAAAAACTCATCTAAACGATCTCAAAATGCATTTTAAGCCTGATTTCATGGGAAAAACGTTTAGCCGTGATCGGAGCTACTAGCTTCGGATTTCTAAAAACCCAAAACGACGAACAATGCAATGAATAGTGTTGCTTCAATGAATTGTGAGGACTTACCTGTGCATCATCCGTGTTACCCATCTTTAGTCAAAACCTCCCTCCATCAATCAATAAACACAGATTATTTCTGGACCAATGTTTTGATAATTACACATTTTGATAGCTCACTTGTATTTCCCAAATCAATAAAAACAAAAAACATGTACAATCCATAAACAAACAATCACATAGCCCAAAGCCTAGGTTTTGGGAGCTCATTTAATTAACTTGCTGGAAAAAGTAGATAACTCAGCACTCAACTCAAAGCTGCTGCTAATCCCAGAAGATAAAATGTCAATACATATACAGCAAATACTTTGTGGTTGTCTCATATTATCCCAATAATGCAGTTCCTGCATAATGGATTATCAATGAATTGAGGCTATGCAGTATGCATGCTACTTGGTTTTGGTCTTTTTCCATTTGTACTGTTGTTATTTTCTTCTTTCTCAATGACTCATCAATTTGAAACTCGTATCACACGATATGTACCAGGTCATAGGCATGGACCAATTGCGACTACCCTACTCGATTGGTTATACAAAACATGCAAAAACTTTTTCGAAGAAACCGAACTATTTTCAAAAGCATGTTCTACCTATCTGCATCGCGATCTAAAGATCGGTATTGTACTATAGAAAAAGAACCATCATAACATGCTTAAAAGATATTCCCCTTTTCCGAATGGTGTATCATCATATCGACTTCATTGAACTTATACATGGACGCTCTTGATTTTGAAAGTGAGTAATGAACTCCAAGGAAAAAGAAAAAGAGGAAACATGTGTCTAATAACAAATGAATGATTGAGATTAAATGATCAAAAATAAATGATTAGAATTAAAAGATATCCTTCTAGTTTCCAACTCTTAATATACATTGTTTTAATCTAATCTTTTACTTGTTAATAAATATGTTATGTTACGACACACACTTCCTAAATCCCTCTCAAATAAAATATAAAAATACATATTTAAAATATATACAATCATATCCTCGTTATATTTCATATTTATGATAAACAAGCAAAACCTCAACCCGCAATCATATAATTAGGTGGAAGAATCCCTTGTCATTGAATCAGCACTGAAGTCAGGTTTTGCACGAAAACAATTCATCCAGCACATAGTTGGCCCAGCCCATCAAAACTTCAGCCCGCAATCATCATTGCCCCAGCCCGCCGTTAAACCCATCGAAACCCAACCGCACTCGCCGACTCCGACGAACGACAAAACCCTTACCGCGATGCTCCGTCTCGTCGCCGCCCGCCGCCGAACGACACCGCCGATTTCCTTCCTCATCGTCCGCTCCGCTCACCAGAGATCGGCGGCTCGCAAACCTAAACTTAAGTCTCCGCCGTCAACGCCGCCTCCAACGCCGCCGAATCCGCCGAAGAAACCGGAGAAGACGACGCTCCACGGCGAGACATGGGAGGATCCGTACATATGGATGTCGAAGTTGACGGACAAGGTGGCGATGAGGCACATGGACATGTACATGGAGCAAGAAGAGAAGTACACCGAGGCCGTGATGTCGGAGACGGAGCGGCTTCAGAGCAAGCTGTTGTCGGAGATGGCGTCTCGCTTGGCTCCCGATTTATCAACTCCTCCTCTCAAATGGGGCCCATGGTATCGATTTCTCACTCGCTCGCCGCTCGACAGATTATGAGAGTCTGTTGAGTTTTGTGGTGGAACTGAATGAGGGAGTTTAATCAAGGTGTGTGTAGGTTGTATTACAGGAGAGTGGAAGAGGGGAAGCAGTTTCCCGTGCTGTGTCGGAGGCTGGCGAGTTTGAATGAGGAGTTTATATCGAATAAGTTGCCATCTGCGGGGTTTGATTTTGCTTCTGGGAAGAAGATTGAACAGGTCTTGGTTGATTACAACAAGGAAGCTGAAAGATTGGGGGGTAATTTTTTGAGTCACTTGGCTCAGTGGATTTTGCTCATTTTGGTTTATTTGTTGGTAGTTTTTCGAATTGGTTGTTGGTTTGTTGTCTTAGGTTTTGCGTATGAGGAGGTATCGGAAGTGTCACCGGATCATCACTATATTGCTTATACGATGTATGATAAGGAGAATGATTTCTTCAAATTATGTGTCAGAGACCTCAATACAAGATCATTGTGTGATAGGCCGCAAGCCGATAGGGTGACGAATGTTGCCTGGGCGAGGAATGGAAAGGCCCTGCTCTATGTCGTCACTGATCAACATAAAAGGCCCTGCAAGTTTGTAATACTTTTTTCCCTCTCGCCGGTAAATGCTTTAAGCAAATCTACTTTGGAAGGGAGCGTGTTCGCTAATGTGATAATTGTGTTTTTAGGGTATATTGTAGTCTACTTGGAGCATCTGGAGATGACGTCTTACTTTTAGATGAGCCAAAAGATAATGCTTATGTCAATATAAGGCACACGAAGGACTTTCGCTTTGTAGCTGTTCATAAATTCTCGACCACCTCTTCCAAGGTAAGCACTTCTCCAATGAAGAAAACAACTTCGTTATGGTTTTGCTTATAAATGACCTTGAATCCCATTTCTATTTTCATCAAATTTTAGGTATTGTTGCTAGATTCGGCCGATCCTTTGTCTGGTATGAGATTAGTTTGGGAGGGTGAAGCATTTGTTCATTGCATAGTTGAACATCATCGTGGGTATCTGTTCCTCTTCACTGATGCTGCGAAAGAGGGGCAACTCGCTGACAATCATTATCTTCTCAGATCTCCAGTAGGGGATAATTCTGGCCAGAGAAAGTGGGAGGTGTGTCATTGATATTAGTGTTTTTTTTTTGGAGTCCTTTCGATCAATCGACCTTATTATCTTTCCATCGTCTTTGTCAGCTTGATCCTTTGGTTTGACTTTCAACTACATCTTTTGATCTCGTCCCCAATTGTTTTGGTTGCTGCAGCATGTATTTGTTGATGACCCAGAGCAGATAATTCAGGATGTTGATTTCTGTGATAGTCATTTGGTACTTGGTATGAGGAAGCATAAAAGGTTACAACTTTGTGCAGTTCCTCTACCGCTGCCTGATCAGAAGGTGAGGAAATCAGGACATTGTTTTACTAGTTATCAATCAAGACCTATTGAAATGACTGTTTCTTTATGAACTGTTTATTGTTGTTTCGCTTAAGTGTTTAACTAAGTTGGGAACATAAATTGTCTTGAATGGTAGCTTCACACTCTGAACCATTCTCTGCTTGCAGGAACCGCTTCGGCTAGAAGAACTAAGCCCCTGTTTACTTCCCTTGCCAAAGCATGTCTCTGAAATCTCACCTGGGCCAAATTATGATTACCTCTCGTCAACAATGCGGTTCACAATTTCATCCCCTGTGGTATCCATCTTTCAACTCATCTTAGGGTACTTCCCCTTTCAGTATTGTTGTCTTCTTGTCGTGGATTGTATGATCAGCTTTTGTTCAAGGCAGTGTTTGTGCTTGTATCTTTTAGCTTGTAGTCTCCAATTCTAGTTTGTATCATGCTAGTTTCAACCAGTCTCTTCCTTGCCCACAGATGCCTGATGCTGTTGTCGATTATGATCTGTCAACTGGAAAGTGGACTATGGTTCAACAGCAAAATTTGCTTCATGATAGAACTAGAATTCTTTATGGAAAAGCATCTTCTTCAATCATAATCGATAATTCAGAGAGCGCTAGAAGTTCGGTTTCTTCAAATGGTGAAGGCTGTGAACTTGGTGGCAATTGGAATGATCTTTCTGAGTTTTATGCCTGTGAATACTATGATGTCTCCTCGCATGATGGAGTTATGGTACCTTTGACTATTGTATATTCCAATAGAAGTGGGAAAGGGGATCAGAGTCCTGCATTGCTTCATGGCCACGGAGCTTATGGGGAGCTACTGGACAAACGCTGGCGAAGTGACCTAAAAAGCCTGCTTGATCGTGGCTGGGTGATTGCATATGCAGATGTTAGGTATTGTTTTGAGTTGCTTGACTTGTTCTCTACAATTTGGTTTAGATCCTTGTTGCCTAGTCCAAATATCATTGAGTTTGGTCTTATACAAATATTTTTATGACTGCATAAGTTCGAAAATTTATAAGATTTTTGCAAAGCACATACCAATATTTTGGACTTAAATATCTCAGAGGTGGGGGTGGAAGGGATAAAAAATGGCACCATGATGGAAGACGCTCCAGGAAATATAATTCTGTTCAAGACTTCATTAGTTGTGCTAAATTTCTTGCGAATGAAAAGATTGTACATGAAGAAAAGCTTGCTGCATGGGGATATAGTGCTGGAGGACTTCTCGTGGCTTCTGCGATCAATTTTTGTCCTCACCTATTTCGTGCTGCAGTTTTGAAGGTACTGTTCTTGTGCTGACTTCAATCATTTCGACTTCCAAGCAATGTTTAGTCTCTACTTTTGACGTAACTAAACTTCTTTTGCTAGTTGAAGCATTTCAAGTGTTGTTCAACTGTAGACTTTCTATGTCACAGGTTCCCTTTCTAGATCCAACCAACACCCTTCTGCATCCTGTATTACCACTTCTTCCAGTTGACTATGAAGAGTTTGGCTATCCACAAGATTTTGAAGATTTTCAAGCTCTACGCAAATTTTCTCCCTATGACAACATTCAACAGGATGTTCTTTATCCTGCTGTTTTGGTGTCATCGTCATTCAGTACCAGGTAATTTCTCAGCTTTACTGAGATTCTTTACAATTCACCCGGTGCTGTCATCTTGGCTAGTGCTCTTATGCATTATGCCAACATGCATCATGACGAATAAGATTGATGTGTTCAACCATTTTTCTGAAATTTCAATCAGATTTGGAGTCTGGGAAGCTGCAAAATGGGCTGCACGTGTCCGAGAACGAACTATATATGACCCAAAGCGTCCAATATTGCTTAATCTTGTGACTGATTTGGTACATGAGAATAGGTATTTGCAGTGCAAGGAGTTGGCAATCGAGACTTCATTCCTTTTGAAGATGGTGGAGTCCTAGTGAAAATTATGTATTTCTAGCTTGAAGCTTCGAGGCTTGCTTTCAGAGCAGAGCCGTGGCCTTGATATTTAAGCTATTCTTAATTTGTACCATTCATTTGCAACTGAGTTGGCAATGTGTCGGATGAGGAATAAGGAAGAAGTGTGGCAAGTCGATTGGACGCACCTCCTTGTGTGGCAACTTCGATTGGTTACCAAGATCGTCAAAATAACAGCTCTATCTACAAATAGCTAGAAACTGGTTGTGACATGGATGAAGATCCAGTTGCTATACATGTAGGTATCTCTGAGATGAACAAACATGGTGTAGCCTGTCCATTTCTAGTATCTCAGACTGTATATTTGTAAGTACTGCCATTTTTTGAGCTCTTGACGGTTTTTTTCGAATGCGTATTGGATCGAATTGTATGTTCCACGAATGCATCTTAGACCTCTTCCTGAATAATTGTGCAAGATGGAGTTTCTTTCGCTTTTTTGAGTTATGAAAATTAGGTGATTGGTTGTTTTTTGTTAAAGCACCAAGAAAAGGAGATCCTTTGACCACGGGAAAAAAAGAAAGATAAAAGAGAAGATCTTGTTCAACATAAGCAATTCTCATCAAGAAACACAGCGAAGATCTTATAAAAGAACTTAAGTGATCTTCGACGAACCCGTGTTAAGTTGAACTGGCCGCCTTCTTTTCCATTGAAAACAGCAATCCTGAAAAACCTCGGAGAAATTGAGAATGCATGGAGCTTGCCTTGTTGATTTGGGTTCAGTTTGTCACAGGATCCGCCATTGCCTGTATAACCCATCATTTTAGTGTGGATAGTTAAAAGAAAAGCTCAAATTCCATGACACTCCGTTTCACTAGAAAGCTATATTTCGTCCATTGATGTGAAAAACAGCTCAAACACCATTGCAGCCAATACACCGAATAAGAATAAGTTCTTGTACAACCTAACATGAGCCGAGTATATACATACCAAAGCATTCATATTTTCTTTCTGTATGAAAGAGGAAAGCACAGAAACAGCACACACCGAGACACAATAACCTCAATCTTAAGAGTAAATAGCTACCATCTGCGCCACGCTCTAAAGACGACCTCAAAAATTGTAAACCAAAACCAGGTTACTAAATGCTGAACACAAAAATTTACCCATTTCGCAAGTGTAGAAAGCAATCCGCCAAGGTGATTATTGGACCGAGAGACACGTTTCAAGATCTTCTGTCACAGTGGGAAGTTTATCTTCTTTTATGAACGACGGGTTCAGAAACTTTGAAACAAAAACCCACAGCTTGTAAACATCTTCAAAGTTGGTTAGAAAACTAAGGGAAGCCGTGACAACCTCGACTCTGAAGAAGCCGCTTTTGCCGTGATTGCCATTCATCATAGGCTTGCATAGAGTTGTATCCTCCAAGTTCAACTCCCCATGTTGATGCTTTCGGTCATCCATGATCCTGATGTGACTCAGGATGCCAATGCCGAGAGAGATACCATGCTCTTCAGCCAGCTTTTGCACGATTTCTGGATTGACAAGGCCCCTATTCCTGTCTCTCAGGTTAAACGCCACAGCTGCACCCCGTTCATACTTTATCTTGGGGCCATAAATCTGAACGAGAGGCACAGAGTTGCTTCCATCAGGAGAAGGCAATCTCAGTTGAAGCAACGAGGTCACGAGCCAATTGATTAGAAACCGCAACCTGGATGTGGTTTTGTTCAGACCCAGCATGTCAATATGATCAAGATGCCGGCATATAATCTCGGGTTCCTTCCTACTGGATTCTGGACCATCACCATATTCACCATCACTGGTATACTGATCATCGTCTGGGTGGCTCGTGGATACTTCCCCTGGATGAAAATTTCGAGTAACATACTTTCCGTGGTTGTGTTCTGCGGACATCCTCGGTTCATTGCCTGAGACCTCGCTGTGTTCCATGAATGGAGGTTTTCCACCAACAGCTTTGTCACCTCCTCTTCTCCCTAACAGCCTGAAATCACTTTCTGTTTCTCGCCTTATGGCACTTTCTTTGGTTTCCTTGTAGAATTCAGAGGAAGATCCATTCAAGAAACGCCGATTCTTGGGCCCATTAGGGTTCGGTACCATGATCTCATGCTCCTCTTGGATTTCACTTTCACGTTGAAAATCAAACTCGTACTGTTGTGATTGCACCTGAGGTACCCTTTCCACGTCGTCAGTGGCTTGAGAAACTGATTGAACTGCAGCATCAAATGACAGCATATGATGGTCTTCTTGTGGTCTAACATTCATCCTGTGACCATCATATAAAGGACTCTTAGCTCTTGCAGTGGATGGTTTGGGGGAAGGTTTCTTGTCATTCTTCCTGCCAGTAAAATGCACAGGTGGCAGGGGTGACTTTACATTCTGTGTGTCGGATAAGGCCATTGGACTTTGACCTGCCGGGCTTTGGCCTAAGTCAATCCAGAAAGAGTTTTCGGAAGACTCATCCTCGCTGAACATAGGGCTTCTCATCACCTCCCCAACAGAGATACTCTCTGTTTCTTCGAAGATTGTACTTGCACCATCCTTGTCTGAGCTGTTGTCATGCCCCATCTCAGTCTCAAAAACATCCCTCACTTGTGCTGAAGTATATGCACCTGAGAATGCAGGCATCTGTGATTCCTTCTGACTGTCGGCTTTCAGATCCCCGTTCTCATAGACCTCTCCATCTTCAACCCTCAATTCATCTAGACCGTCAACTGCATCATCTATATACTGTGGAAATATTGGGATTATTTTCACCATTCCTGTTCCTGTAGCCCCAGATTGATGTTGGAGACTGCCAATGACAGACTTCTTGATAAGGAGGCATCCGAAACCTGTTGGGTCGAAACCAAATACCCTGTAAAATGAGGTAATTATGAAATCTGGTCGGAACAAAGACAACCCGAGGGAGTCCATGTCCTTGGGACCCAATGAACCAGCATCTAGCAAGACATGCCAATTGTTCTGCTGAGCGAGAGCCATCCACTGGTATGAGTACTTAGCACCAGTAACTCTTGATTGGACAGGGAACACAAAAAGGCCAGAAGCACAATCTTTCTTCCTCCTCTTCTTGCTTAGAATCTGCTTCCTCAGATCTGTTGAGCATAGCTTTAGTGTGGGCCATTTATACCAAGCACTATAAACCTTTGCACCTTTATCTTTCGCAGCCTGAGCCATCAAATTAACAGATTGGCTCTCGTGATCAAACATGGTAAGCAACTGCTTGTTTGTGTGGAAAGGGTACGATTCAGCCAGTAATTTGAAGGCAGACCCTCTGCTTACAGTAAACACAATCCCGTATTCATTTTCAGGGATGTTCAAATGGTCCATAATTCTATACTTAATATCATGCTCAACAGTGCCTGCCTCCGCACCTCCATAGAGCGCATGATTACTCAAATTTGCAGTAATCTCAGATAAGGTGAAAGTCGCCGAGTCCCAATAATAAACACTCTGAATGTAAGAAAACAGCCCAAACCCACAATAGTCAAGGCATACCTTGGAACCGGGCCCTGAGAGGTGAACATATTCATCCAGACGCAGCTGATCAATCTTCTCTGAAGTTTGGTACTTCGGGTACATGGTGAGAAACTTAGTGAAAGCCTCGTACAGGTCTGGAATGGCATCTTCTGATTCAAAAACTCGTTCCGCTGCCAAAGCAGTAGCTCTAAGAAACTCTTTCTGGGCATTAAGCCTTGCAAGTGATCTCGATCGGCCAAGGCTATCATTCTGATTAGAAATAGATTCAGGATCCAAATCCTGTGTGGATTTGAACAGAGACCCATCTTCAGACGCTTCTTCCAGAGCTTCCCTAAGCATGTTTTCCTGCAAACTACGAAGCCTTGACGGGTTTCTTTTGTATTCTGCACCAGACACGGAAGGCCCATCCTTCCCCTCTCCCTTCTTGTCCATGATCAAAGCAGCGCAATGGGCAATGCGCTTCCATAGTGAGAAATGCATCAAGGCACTCAATGCAAATCGAAGCTCACAGCTCTCAATCCAGAAGAAAATGGAGTCAAAGCTCCGGCAGCAACCCCAAAGAGTCCAAACCCATCAAACAAAAGAACCCAGCAAAAGCAGGTTCAAAATTCAAACTTGCAAGCTGATTTGGAAAGAAGGAATCAATCCACTGCTTTTGCTAAACCAAAGATCTGCTTTTAGTAAAACAAATCGCGCTTCAAAGACGGGAAATTCACACCACCATCAAAGATCCTAAGCTTCAGAGACAAGGGAAATTCACACCGCATCAAAGATCCTAAGCTTCAGTGACCCTAGCCAGCCAGCATGCCCTGAATCTTGAAGATTCATAACCCAATGGCACAATACAAGACGGATCAAAGAAAACCCGGAAGCAAAAACCCAGTTGAGCTTTCGGTAAAGCAAAGCAAAAAAAAAAAACACTCAATTGCTTTGACTTTCCCAAACAAATCCAAATCAAACCAAACCCATGACACAAAATTCAATCAAAATACAGACCCACAAAACCCATTACAGCATCAACACCATCCAGATCACAAATAGCTCCAATCAACAGAAACCCTAATCAGAAATTACTGCACTGAGCTTGAAATCTGAAGAAACAGGCAAAAAAGAAGCCGAAAAAGGAAAAGGGCAAGTTCAGGGGAGGATTTGAAAGGGATTGCCCCCCAATTCGGGTATCGCTCTCAGAGCAAGAGAGGCAAAGAGGGAATCAAAAGGGTATAATCTCGCTTTGTCGACAGTGAATTTGGGCTTTTTTGGACGAATTGCCTGGTGGGTTTTGATTAACCCACTGATTAAAATATTGATTTTAGTACAACCTAATCGATTAGTGCGGAAACACTTTGACTTTTGGGTTAACAAATCACTGCCTAACCATTGTTTTCTGGGTTTTGCTTTTGTGTTAGCTAAGAGCCAAAGATCTACTGTAATCTTTTACAATCTTCTCAGTTAAATGAAAAATTAAAATATGTTCTCGATTGAGTTACAGGTTTTGATATGGGCATTAACCATCAATATTTATATGTGTGTTTATTTTTTGAATATAGATTAAAATATTTTGATTTTTGTGAACGAGAGTAGTGAAAAAAAAAAGAAAAAAAATGATGGAATTAATTGATATGATATATCGTAAATAATAATGATATTTTGATTATTTATTGAAAAAAATTTTAAATTTGAATAAGATTATGATTTAATTAAAACGATTCAATTTAATACAAATTATAATTTTATTGAAATGAAAAGAATATCTCATTTTAAAATTTAGATGTCAAATGTGCCGCCTTTAAAACTTGGTCATTCTATCATTTAATGCGACGGATTTTCACTTACTCGATGTTGTAACTACGTTTAGGAAAAAAAATGGATATTATAAGGACGTGGAGCACTGAGGAACACATGCATCGCCATTTTACCCTAAAGACACATCTTATTGTTTGATGGGTAAAGATAAAATTTCAGAAAACCATGAGTGCTACCACGATAATGTATACATTGTTATAAATATTATATATTAGAGATTTTTTATTATAAATTAAAAAATTCATGTTATAAATTGATGAATATATATACAATTAAGTTTTAATATATTTTATAATAAAAATCTGAAAAATATAAATTCAATAAATTATAATATAAAATTTCCTAACCTACAATATAAACTTTTCAGTGTAGAGTATTGTCGTACACAGCATCAATGACGCATTGATAAAATTTTTACATTATTGATTGTTACTTTTTTTATGGCATAATTTTTACAAATGTATATATTTTTATGTTGAAGTTAGTATGATTAAACATTATCTTTTATAAAATTATTTTAAACTATTAATAATAGATTAAATTATAAATTAAATCAATTAAAAAAAATTCTAACATACAATGAAAATTTTCAAAATATTTATGGTAATAAAAATTAGTCAAAATTTTCTCTATCCTATTTTCAAAACGTACCACTCACTTTTTTAAAATTCCCGTGATATACATTTTTACGCCAACCCCGACCCCACACCCACCCCCTTTCTCCTTCCCCGCACAATCCTCTCACACAGTCAACCCCATCGTCATCGCCAACCTCACCACTCCGCCGTCGACACCAATCATCTCTCCCCCACCGTCGACCCTGCGAGTATATATTTGATATTGGTTACATGAGGTAACGAGAAACGAGGTTGATGAATCCGGATTTCTCACTCCAAATCAAATCAAAACAAGAACCTGCAAGCATCCATGAGTCAGATCATAGATCCAAGAATGAAACCGCTCATTTTATTTTTAATCAAATCATCATGGATGCTTGAGGGATAAGACCAGATCAAATGGATGGGAGAGCAAGTGGGAGACCTGATGTGGTGGAGTTGGGAGACGGAGGAGCGGAAGGTGGAGATCTTGTCGGCGTCGAAGGGGCTGAGAGTCGTAGTGGTGGGTGGCAGCCGTTGGCGGTGGCCAAGAAGATCAAAATCAGAACAGAACTTGTGAGAATGGGGATCGGGTGGGAGACAGACAGGAGGAGACGTGACAAGGAGTGAGAGACCGAAGAATGGGAATTCAATTAAATTAGTCATTTTGTCTATTGTCATTGTTCATGAATTTGATTGTTGTGGGTGGATTGGATGGTTTTGTTTTTGTGTGCGTCTTTAGATGTATCATTTGTTTCGAATGAAGATGTTATTTATTTATTTTTTAGATTTTGATCGACCTATTATTTTTTTAAAAAATATATTATTTTTTTATAAATATATTATTTTATTTAATAGACCTAATATTTGGAGTGGGGGTGTGGGAGGAGGTGGGATAGGATGCTACCTGAGAATTTATGAAAATAATATTAATTTTTTAAAATAAAATATTTTAAATAATATTTTTTGGATATTTTTTTCTAAAATTTATGGGATGGAAGGATAATGTTTTTTCACGGGACACTGACCAATCTGGAGAGAAATCAAAGAATTATTATCGTCCCACTAGACCATATATTGAGTTTGTTTCAATGATTATTGGTCTTCAATCATCTAAAGTGTATGGTACCTCAAAAAGCTCTCATCAGCCTTCCACAAACCTAACTCGTATGTTGCTACTGCATGATGTCCTTTATCAAATGGTGATGATTATCAAAGAAACAAAGGTTGCCATGTTTCTTCCCAACTCTTGACTCCAATAATTTGGACATAAAGCTATGGCAAAACCGATTATTGCATGCTAAAGATATGTAAGACATGATCAAGATGACAAGATGCTAGATGCGGGCAAGTTTTCCTATGATCAAGATGTTAGATGCAGGCAAGTTTTACTCCTTGAAATTGCATTTGGTTTCCGGCTTAAAACTTAAAAATATTATCGCTACCAATCATGTCTAACCCGTAAGCGAACCCCTTGTATCTCAATGCGACGAAAATAGCCTTGAATAGAACAATGCGAACAACTTATCAGGTAATAGTGCTCAGCTGGTCATCCATTCTTGAGCCTGAACAAAAAACCGACGTGCTACCAAATATCAAAACAACAATTGCTCCAGTGTAAGTCATTCATATAAGCTTCATTTTCTCCTTCGACGCTACCAAGATCCGATTAACAATCTCGTTGCCCCGAAGTTTCAAAATCGATGGCAGACAATATTATCCTAGACATTCTAAAGCACAGAACCAACAATATTAGCCCTGCAGGACCTGGGTCATAAAGTGCTGACAATAAAATGCATTCAGGGGCAAGTGAATTCTCAAGGTTTACAGGACCTTGGCCTCAATCTTCTAGCAATGCTGTCTTGGCCCGAACTAGAACTAGTTGAAGCAATGATATCCTTTGTTGCAGTTTCCTCTTTCTTCAACGCTTCAATTCGTTTGAGGATTTCACTATTTGACCTCTTTCTTGCTCTTCCTGCAACACCCTCGGGCTTTCGCTCATCAGTGAGAACAGCAGGAATGGACTCTCCATTTAACTTGGACATAGCAGATGCATTTTCATTCTCCTCCTTCTTGTTGTCTTCATGTGCTGCCCTTAGTTCACTACTAACAGGTTTGGTAGAGTCTTCCTTCGTACTCCCTTCTTCATCTATCAGGTCAGTAAAGGCCAAAGATCTCTTTGCCGAAAGCGGAGTATCATCATTCATTGTTGCTGAATCCGAGGGTGCACGGTTGTTCTGGATCAGATAGTGTGCAACGGACTTAAAACCCAATTTCAGAATCTGGAAAGATTGAGAGGAAGAACAAAAGAAATTACTGTTGCTGAATGCGGAACCAGGTTAGAACACAAACAGGATTTTCCCACAAGATTAGGATAGGACTATTAATCAAGAATATAAGGTTGTGAAGATTACTCTTCTGTAGAGAGCACCAGTGGGTGGCCATCCTTTTGCTTGCCTGCACAAGCTGCAATTACAAATTCCTCGACAAGCAGGGCAAATCCACTCCGGGTTCTCATTTGCTTCAACTACATGCTCACCATATCTGCAGAAGATGTGCTTGTATCCGACAACTCGTTCGTGAATAAGGCAGGACACAAAAATATGATATCATCCATATATTCTGAAATATTAGCTCTTAGCCCCGTTAGAGGGTTGCTGCTCCACTCCACTAACCGACTACAAATATAAGCAACAATTATGCATTTCCTATCTGCAAAGGTAACGCTTTTGAATGGAGAAGCCTCTGCATGATGGCCAAGATCATAGGATAATGTTGAACAAGCAAATCATGTAGAAACTAAATTAGATAAGTAATCAGATCTATGCATCACGCTACAAGCAAAAAAGACATGAACTGCAGAAGACTAACTGCAATTAGTTACTGAATTGGAGCTACTCGGTAGCTGCATTTTAAAAATCATGATCACCACACATTAGAATGCTTTCCTATACCATTTTTCCAGAAGAATTAGTCGCAAGGAACACCACAACAATACGAAGGCAAATATTTACTAGACTCTTTTCAATCTTCACCTCATGTATAAGCAATCTCCACAGAATTGACCTTGAACCATCTGACATTGGCTACAATGAGTACGAAGACCAAGCGTTTTCTGCCTGCAAACAAAACGAGCAGAGACTAAAAAATGAATTCTAAATCATAGCTAAATCTACATCACAGGACGACGGTTTCCACCACTTACCTGCACTGATGGCAAGTCTTCCCTCTTACAGGATCATAAATTCTCCTCCCATCTGAACTATAACCATCAACAAACAATGTCCAACTCCTCTGAGTATCTCCCAGCAGCTTCTCATGCTCCTCGGTGTAAAACTCCGGCTTAGCCCCTTTCTCGAGCAAAAGATCATCAACATCGTCGACGAAGGCAGTACTACCGTTCTTGGTTAATTGCACCTCTGAATAGCTCACTGGCGTCACGTTTTGCAGCCTAATTCCATCAACAAAGTTACCAAGACAACAACAAACCTCTGAGACCTCATATTGCCCACACATTCTCAAGAATAATTAACTGAGGCATCTTTATTAATGACAGAAAACAAGTGACTTTGTGTCAACAAACTAAGGGAAAAGATCCATGGAAAATCCAACAAACACCACCTTAAAATTGCACCTGCCTAGGACACATGCACTTACAGTGAGACTAGTCTTTGACTCGATAATCTAAGCTAATGGGTTATGTGTACCCAGCATGCATATAAGATATTCAAAACATATTTTTTGATTATTAAGATTCGTTCACCGAAGAGGTCAAAATGATGCACCATTTAATTCAGGCATTTTAACCCAAACCCACATCTAATCCAGCACCATAATCCCCAAAAAACGCATCAAAATCAAACCTTTCCATCAAATCAACCCAAACTACCACTACCCACAAGGACCAACAAGCAAAAATCAACAAACGCACTCATCAACACATGCACAAACAGATCAAATCCAAAAAAAAATGTGTCCAAAACCTAGACGACCGACGAGTGGGACCAGAAGGGGGCAACGCCACTTTAGCAGGAGTCCTCTTTTCCAACGACTGACTCCTCCCATTCTTCCTCTTCGAAAGCGAATCGGCCTTGAATTTCAGCGACAGATCCATAATCCCCAGCTTCTTCATCCGTTCAAGGTTTTCTTTGATTCTTTGCTCCCTTGACTGCTCGTACTGAGATGCTTCGTGGGCATGCGAGAGTTGGGGTTCGACATTCATGGCGAGAGAACTTGGGTTTAGTTGGGCCTCGGCGGCGGTGTGGTGGTGTTGTCCGTTTCTAGTACTCGCCACTGATGGGTTTGTGAGTGGAGTTTTGAGGAGATTCAAGGTACTTGCTCAACGGTCATATTGGAGAGGAGAAGAATGAGAGTCGTGTGTGTTTTGAAATTGGGAAAGGTCACATCTTTGAAGCGAGTCATGACATATTGGCATGCCATAATTCAACTTACTTGAGCATTTCGATCGTTGTACTAGATGAAGTACTTAAACTGATTACACCATTTACATATGCAGCTAGTTAAACTTTAGAATAAACTCATTTCGTCAAGTATAAAATCTAGGGGAAAACATGGCTTGCGATGAATCCCATGACCAATGGTGTCACATGGCTTCGCTAAAACAATGGTTAGTGACCAGGAGCATCGGGCTACAATCTTCAAAAAAAAGAAAAAAAGAAAAAAAAATTGCACACTATAAAAGGATTTTATTTTTTAAAAAAAAACCCATCTTTTTATTGCTTTTTTTTTTTCCATTGCATATTACATTGATAACTTAGGGACACAGAATCTATGCATGTTTCGTCTAGACCGTTAGCAACGAAACGAGCTGCTTCTTCATTGGTTTCTTCAGACAATTTCCCTTGAATTCCTATCCCCTTGAATCCTCCGCAAAATCCTGCATCAAATTCAGGGCTCCGCAGGCTTGGTTCGCCTCTTGCCTCTTGTGGAGTCTTTGATTTCCGTACATAATAGCTCCCAATTGCGCAACTTGCTTGCCCTCCTCTTCCACCACTGCGCGAAATCCTCAACACCTTGGTCAACAGTGGTTTCAAAAGGGCTTTTCATCCAAACTTCTCGAGCCTTTGTGCATAATTGGAGACAGTGGACGATGGTTACGCTGTCAGCTCCGCACCCTGGCCATCCACCACATGAAGTGTTGAAGAATTCTGTCGTTAGGAACATATGGGTGGTGAAGGGAATAGTTGAGTGCAAAGTTATGGGGTCGAACGTTTTCTCATTCCGTTTCGAGCAAAAGGAGAACAAGGAGAAGGTGATGAAGGACGGACCTTGGTACTATGAAAACCATCTTCTAATCCTAACGAACAAGGAGGGAACAGATACAAAACGGAGAACTACAAGTGCTGACGACATTCCCTGTTAAGGGACGTCGCCATTCATAAATGACGCTAAGCTGGAATCAGAGGGAAGGAGTGGAGGGATGATCCTCATGTGGGATAGCGAGGTACAGGTCAAACTCAAACGCATATCGCATTACTCAATAGATGTGCTTATTGAGGCCTCATATTCATACCCACGATGGGGATTCACAGGCTTCTATGGAGAACCACGAACAGGACTGAGACGTCAAGCGTGACAATCTCTACGACCCCTGAAGGATGGGACCAATACACCATGGCTATGTTTCGGTGATTTCAATGAGGAAAAGCAAGGAGGTAGACGACGTGATCAGTGACTAATGGACGGCTTCCCGGGATACACTTAGGAGACTAAGGGATGTAGTTTACCTG
Organism: Drosera capensis; assembly: GCA_001925005.1. Classification (NCBI taxonomy): domain Eukaryota; kingdom Viridiplantae; phylum Streptophyta; class Magnoliopsida; order Caryophyllales; family Droseraceae; genus Drosera; species Drosera capensis. Next base: position 10,741 of record LIEC01005958.1, on the reverse strand, counting down.
GTGACGACGAGTTAGGGGAGATATGATCGTCAAAGAGCGCTTGGACAGGGCAGTGGCAAATAAGGAATGGCAAACATTCGAATAGTGAGCAGTCCAGCCTCGACATCAGAATACAAAAAGATTTTCTGTTACTGCGTGTCAAAAGGATTTCAAATTCACTCTCTTTCGTTATGAACCAGCTCACAGCAAAGAGTGCCCTGACTCAGCAAAGAAGTGCGGGCCAATTTAATGGGCCGGAAGGGTACCAGACTACATGAAATGGGCTTGATGGTCCAGACAGGACAAAAGCTAAGGAGATAACCCGAAGATGGAATCAAAGAAGTTGTTTCGCAAGTCACAATAGTCGTTATAGCTAGGCACCTTATAGGCAAGCACTAGCAGCTGAGAAGGCAGGTCGGTAACGGACGAGCCGGAGAATGTACAGTAAAAAGGGAAAACATGGGGAGAGAGGGATCGGACCACTCCAATCTTCGGCTTCCTCGACGATCTCCCGCGGAGGCACTCTTCAGCTCCATTCAAGCAGTATTTCTACCCGAGACCACTACTCCCAATTAGCAACACACCGTAGGACAAAACACACGATCAGTATAGATGTTGCACGAAAGCTGGGGATTCGCAGGGTGTTGTCCGTCACGTTTAATCTTAGACAAGCGAGTATTTGATCGGTTTCACAGGTGGGAAAACAGGACAACCACTAATCATCTCATTTTGGCCTTCAACGTCGAGTCTATAGATTGTGCAGGTTTCTTACATAATCTTCGATTACTGCTTACACAAGTTCTATAAGCATGTAGGTATTAACATAGAAAGCAGAAACTCATCGTGTTTTCGAACAAGATGAGGTATACGTTTGTAGCAATTGACGAGGGTCATTTCATACTAAAGTAGTAGTAAATCCTTCGGATAATACTTAGGGTTAACCTCTAAGTTTAGTTATTCGAATTAACGAATCCGTTGAGGTCAAGCAAAGCAAAGGGTCAGCAAACTACGTACCCAGTGAACCGTAGTGGGGACAGCAGCAGGGGAATCCTCTGGGCATGACGCGATCCGTCGCTCTCCTCTCCCCATATAGGCGCGTATACCCACGGATTCCCGACAAACATAAAAGCTCGCCCACGCTACTCCAACATCATCATTATGTCTCACCACTCATCACACCTCTGCTCTTCCTCCATTTTCTCCAATCAAATTTGTTTTCTTGTGACTTCTTCGTCGTCGTCTGTTCAACAGTTGCAACGAGCCGCCCTGGTGCTTTGCCTGTTCAGAGCAATTAGAACCCCCCTGAAAGAGAGAGTACAAATCTCATTAGTATGATCCCTAAAACAGGGGCTTGCAGGGCGCCAGCAAATAAACAGAAGTGGTGTAAATGGTGCAATTTAATGGGTGAATATGGTGCAGGAGACAGAATGTTAAGATCAACTGTATTAGCATCTCCTTGTATAAGTACTGATCCATCTTGCACCTTTACTCATCCTTCATCTGTTTGGAGTCGTTGATGTGTAACGTTGTGAACAATGATTATAGCGACCTTTCAATACATCCCTTGAATCCATGCTTCATGACCATGAGCTCATTCAAGATAAAAGCGAACTCCATGTCACGCCATGCACGCTGCTTATCATGTAGACCTGCAGATCATGAACCAACCAACTTCAGTATATCGACATGATACGAAGAAAGTCTTGAGGACCTGCATATACCATTAACTCCTCGTAAAACTGTATCCCTAAACGTAACATGTTTTCGAATGACAAACCTAGTAAAAGTAGCAAAAACTACGACATGCTTTGCTTTTCAAAATGAATGTCTAGACATACGAAAACAACAAAAACAGAGAGGCAAATATGAGCAGACTGTGCAAGTACAGGGGCGGGGTTGGCGTGCCCCGTTTCCATAGACACAATCAGAACCCATTCCCAACATCACCAACAGCAGCTACTCATCTCTCCCTGCACTGCACTTCTCCCCAAGCCCCAGCCACATCTCTCAAACCACAATTATAAATCCCAGCCCCTTTGCATCCCTTTTAAACCCAATAACCACTCAACAATCAAACCAAAACAACCATTTATTCATACAACAAACACACCCAAAGAGCAAAATGCCACCAGAAACCACCACAGAGAGGCGACCCACCATCACCACTACCGCCACTAAGGCCCACCACATGGGTATTCCTCCACCGGCCGATCAGGAAACGCTGCCGTGCCCACGCTGCGACTCAACGAACACCAAGTTCTGCTACTACAACAACTACAACTTCTCCCAGCCACGCCACTTCTGCAAGTCCTGCCGCCGCTACTGGACCTGCGGAGGCACCCTCCGTGACATCCCTGTTGGCGGCGGCAGTCGCAAGACCACCAAACGCCCCCGCTCTTTCTCCCACACATTCTGTTCCTCCCCTAACACCACCTCAACAACCTCTTCATCATCAGCCACTTGCTTTGGCTCCTTCTCTTCATCCCCCGCCGCTGTGTCTTCGGCTTTTGATCCCATTCCGTCGACACCACTGTTTGTGTCCCTCTCCGGCGCTGGTGGTGGACCATTTGGGGATGTTTTGCTTAAGCCGGCGACAGGGTTGGCTGCTGCGGCTGGGGGATTCATGTCCCTGCTAGGCCATGCTGCTGGGCCTGCGGGCGGGTTTGGACTTGGACTCGGGCTAGAGTCCAGTGGGCTGGAGGAACTTGGGCTTGGGAGGAATATGTGGGCTTTTCCTGAACTTGGCTACCTAGGTGGTGACGGAGGACTTGGCGGTCAGGCTGCCGCTGCTGCAGGTGTTGCCGCCGGCGGAGATGGTCACCGTGGGAACACGTGGCAGATGGAGAGTGGTGGTGCGGAGAACGGATTCCTTGGTGGTGGTGCAAGTGAATACTTCTCTTCTCCTGCGTGGCCTGAACTCGCTATTTCCACACCAGGAAATGGGTTCAAGTGATAATGTTCCACTTTGTGTTTTTGTTTCTTAGGTTAAATCAGGGATATGTTCTGTTTCAAGATGTCATTTAGGAAAGTTGGGATTAGAATAGAAGTTGATTAGAAAGCGAGTTTGCGTGGTTTGGTAAAATGTTTGTACTGCTACTAATTCTAGATCTGTTCCACTGACTATGGATGCAGAAAGAAAAGAAGAGGTTGAATGATCATCATCATATATGTAATTCTCCACATAGATTCCAGTTTGTGAGATGTACCTTGTACTGTCGTGAAAACGGCTACATAATCCGCACCCAAATGCTGTTGATCCGCCGCTATCACCTTATCCTAATCCTGCAAGATTGCAAGACTATATTTGATTGGTTATCAGAAACATACGATGATGAAGAAGAAGAACATGGCAGTAGCTAAATTCACACCGCGACATGTTAGAATGAATTTTCTGATAAGGAGTTACTTACAGCAAGATCAACATTGTACATCTACAGCTTGGTGGTTGATGTAACACCAATGCATCGGAAAATGAATGACCGAACGAAGCTGCAGCAGAAACATCTGCAGTACGAAATTCAACTTGCAAATGCTAATACCAAAACTATCCGTCGCTGACAAGATAACTAAACATGGCAGGCTCGGACTCATAGGAGCTTCAATGACCGAACTTAGAAGGATAATTGCTAGAGACTAGAGTCTGTTTCGAGGCCACACACCGAACCTTACTGAGAAGGATACTCAATCATTAGAGTTTATTTTCGTCGAGGACTGAACCTATGATCAAGATATCAATGACAGGACCATCGTCAACTTGGCATTGAAATCCTCCCAAGGTGATTACGCTAAGTAGAGAATCTCGCGATACGCTAGCGTTTATCAATTTGTCGATTACAAATACTATGTTATCCACTGGACCACTTTCGAAGCCACAACATCAAAAGTAATTCGTGAAAAAATGCTCACCAATCAGCATATAGTAGTTCCAACGCATCTCGAAAACGACGATTTGAATCAAACACTAAAGTTGCTATCAAACCTGTAACATGCGATCGCTAGAAGCAATTGAATTGTGATGAAGGTGTGATCGAATATTCTTCGTCGCATGATTCGGCGTATCAGTTTCCCCTAAAATTTGAGTGCGATTGAGAGATTCAAAGATTGGTGACGGGTCGCCATCGATTGAGAAAACCCTGGAAAGTGCGGACAAGAGGAACCTTGCTTTCTATTCGATTGAGTGTTTTATTGTTAATTGATTTGAGACAAATTATAATATATATATAAAGTGATTCTAAGACAATCATGTTAGTCATACGTCAAAATTTAAAGTCAAACACAACATATCAATAAAATAATGTATATAATTCTGTGGAATTCTTGATCTTAAAATTGAGAGAAGAATTATTTCTTATTGAAATGGATATGTTTGTATAAACTCATCTTTATTATAGTTTTGTACAATACCTTGCACCTCTCAAAATCTATCTTCGAAATACTGATAAGATGTACCGATGTGTGATATGTCCCATAAGAAAGTACAACAAAAGAGGACATTATTGTGAACTTAACTGTAAATGACTTGCGAGTTTACGCAAATGTAGACACGATACTGACAAGAACATCACACAATTGTTGCGGCATGCTGAACATGGGCATATGATCCGCACCGTGGAGCTCTTTAACTTCGGCTGCCCCTCCGTTCTCGATCATCCAATGCTGAAAAGTAACAGGAATTATCCGGTCTTGGGTACATGTGACATAAACGCGCCTGACAGATCCATATCGGGTTTCTGATAACTTGTCTGCCTTGGATAGATGATTAACGAACAGCGAGCTTGGCCTCTTAAGCAATTCAGCCAGCAGCAAATCCTGTGAAAAATAAACAAGGCAAAACAAAACAAGCAAGCTATGTCACTCTCTTCTTGTACTCTTATTTGAATTGGACGGAATCATTGTATATATACTGTTTTTTCCTGTTTTCTGTTTGTCGGAATAGTTACCTCCAGTGGAGACTGTTGATATAGCTGCAAAGCCATGGCTTTGGGTCCAAACATAAATTTCGTTGGAGACTCCGTAGGATCGCCATTGCATATGAATTCGGTATCTAACCATCCTTCCTCTAATTCTTCTAAGAGTGATGCATGCTGATCACACATTCACAATACATATATGTCAATGATACTGTCAGAGATTATACGTTAGTTGGTTTGCTTATTTAAAAATAACACAGGTCGTCTTTTTCAGTGACACTTGGCCCAAATGGATGATCCTGAATATCCAGATGAATAAGGCCAAAGCAGAGTTGATATGCAATTAGCACCAATGCTGGCAGAATGGTTGATTTCGTGATATTATAACATATAGGCGCTCAAATTAAGTTCCGCAAACTAAAACATAATACGGAGAATAGTTCATTTGATGATATGAATTACCTGAGTTAGAACATACGAGGGCTCATGTACGGTATCAGGCATAAATGCTGCAACATAGACAGCAACTTCAATTTTCTGAGGGAAAGACTCACTAGCCAAGGCCAAAGAAATGCCTCCAGAACTATGCCCAACAAGCACAACCTTCTCCTCCGGCGCAAGCCCCTCAAGAAACTCAAGTAGCGGGGCGGCATAATCATGAGAGGTACTCAGCTCATCGATGGATTTCATGTTAATGCCAGACGCAGCCAGCTCGATGGCCGTGACACGGTGACCGGCCTTCTCTAGGAGAGGTATGATCTTGAACCAAGACCATGCCCCATGGCATGATCCATGAACCAACACAATAGTGCTTTGTTGCTTCTTCATAATCTCTTGATCACAATTGTGCCTTTTTTTTTCTTGAATTGAAAATTGGAATTCGCTTAGGCGTCGTTTGGATATATGTACAAAGTCAAGGGTGTTTATTTAATGAATGATTCGTGGAAGAATTTAATGGCTTGCTTTAATTTATTGACAGTGGCCACAGAAAACAGAGCTGAACATGCTAAAAATGCTTCTAGTAACAGAATGGCCGCCGGCCAGGGATCATATCATATTGATTTCATTGTTCACGAATTTCGTCATGTTAGGTGCTAATATAACAATCAGAAACTTGATTCCAATAACATGATTGCGATGTTAGATAGCTTCGTGACCATAACTTTCGAGTACGAATGTAGCATGGTCAGGATGTTAGATAAGCACCTATTAATCTGAAACTCGTTGCATTTATCAGGAGGTATAGTCTATGATTTGCATTGTCATGCCATGTGATCATAGAATACATCATCCTCTTCACTTTCCCTCAACCAATAAAAGATTCAAGAACCAAAAATACAAATGCCTACAAATTTTTCAAAATATCAGGACAGTTTTTGTCGTTATTTCATCATCAGAGATGGTTCATCAGATCTATTCAATAATGATGACAAACTTGTCAAAGAAGGCGGTATCATGATAACCATATCGTTTATCTTGACATTATTTGTTTTATAAACCATGAAACCAAAATCGCAGGAAGAAAACTGTACAAGTTAACAGGGCCAAAACCGGACCTGGTCGACTGAGATGAGGTCAACAAGCCGATAGTCGAGCCAGGTCCATCACAAACGAGCCCGTAAATTAGACTACAAAATGCAAAAAATAACAGCTTTAAGTGTCAATTACTATGAGGAAGCAAAAGCCGAAGCCGAGACAGAGAAACCATATCAGAAGTGTTCATATGAGAAAAACGCTCAAAGGTGGAACATGGGAAAGCTTCTTATTAGTCTTCGACTAGTCCTGAGCACAAATTGTACAAGGTTTCTTCTCCTATTACCTTAACTCGAACTCCTGTTTTCCCGGCAGTATCAAATCACTCTAACATAGTTATATAAGAGGGAACAACCAAGAAAAAAACAGTGCTCGAGAAGAAAACTAGGAGTTCACAGCTTTACCACACTTTAGGACATTTGTAGGAATGTCATTCTCCGTGTATAGGCTCTGCTCATCGTTCCAAACTCTAATATACAGTTGCTGTCCAAGGCACTGTCTAGGCCAGATCGCCGACCTCAAATTCCATATACCCTTGTTGTCTAGTGATACCAGTATTGCGCTCCATGATTTTGGATATCCCTGAAAAGAAATGCCCATTTTCACAAATTTCCAACACGTTATGAGAAAAACTGGTGCCTCGAACATGTTCTACACTAAGGAACGTTAAGCGTGGGATGGGGGTATTGACATTGATTTCAAACTTGAAGATGGGTCAGCTAATCGATAAGAATATCCCAGTAGTGAAATTTCATGGTCATTCGGACTAAGGAATCAATACTACGGGAAGATTTATTGTTTACCTGGACTGTGTATCTTGCAGGAGCATCCACCTTATTGTAGCGTTTCCTCATGCCAGGGTTCCATTGACCATAACCAAATCTGAAATGTTTCAAGTTTCAAGGTACATTCATTTTAGTGGAAGGATATAACAAATCATCAAACCGAGCGATTTCAGTCAAGTTTATTGATGACAGCGAACAGATAACGTCTTGCCAATCCACACTAAAAAGCATGAGAAAGATCCTTCGATTTAAATTTATATAAAAAAAAAAAACCGATTGAGCATCTTTTCCACCAAATGACTTCATTTTAATGTATATAATTTCCAGTTCAGTATCCACGATTCATAGCTATGTTAAAATGCGTAAGAAGTCCATACTATGCCCTGTAATGTCTGACAAACTCAACAACCACCGGAATCATACAGATGAATGACTGCACAATCAGAACACATAAAGATTGAAAAGCAAAGTAGGGAAGACTCACGCCACAGTCCAGAAAGCATAGCCATCGAGGTGCCAAGATTGAATCGTATTTTCATTATTCTGGAAGATGAATTCAACGAAGTCATGAAGAGTAGTTCCAATAACAGACGTGCCAAGCCTAGCAGGTTGAGGCATTGGATTATCTGGAATTGTGCTCAGGTTGAAGACACCCGAAATATTATAGTAATCAGCAAGCTTCAATGGAGTCGCAGGGTTGACGTAAGATACGTTATTAACAGCATACCGCAGTTTTCCATCAATACTCGTTGCAGAGTTTTCAAATATGAAAGTTTTTGTCACGTTTATTGTCCCATAATGGTATGAACCTTGAGGGTTCGGCCTTGCTGCGTTGGCTGTCAAATTCCATCTGTGTGAGAGAAAGCACGGGCACAAGAAGTAAAGCAGACGACCAAATTCTAAGCATTTAGGCCGCAAACAAGGATCATTCTAACAAACACTTATCAATGCGACAAATAAAGTGACTGATATGCTACGTTGCATACCTGATAGTCCTGGCCTGCTTCATTGACCAGTGCATTTGGTAAGTAGGACCAGAAGGTAGAGGTCCAGAGGCAGGGGTGAGGGAACCGTTGTAACGAAGGATTGCGGTGGAAACTAGAATAGGCTTAGTGAAACGAGTTGAGGCGACACAGAAATAGTCCTTCGCCGTTTCATTTAAGGTGACCAGGAATGCCATGGACTGGCCTACATGAATGTCAAGCGACTCATACTCTACTTGAAGGGTATGTGAACCCTCAACTTCGACCAGCTTTTGCACGTGGTTCTGAATTCTGAAGTTGATTGAAGCTGTCAGTCCCACATTTGAGACCCTAAATAGATATGTTTTCCCTGAGAGGTCACGCTAAGTACCCTTAACATCATAGTGTAAATTTACGTTGGAGCACCCTTCACTGAAGCAGATAAAGGAAACAGATAATTAAGGGCTTATTCCTACCTGCTTCACCGGTGAAGACAGAAGAATTCTGGTGCCCGTTTATAAGTAGTCCGTCAGGAAACGGAAAAGGCTTCCCAGAGTCCAGAGTTTGTTGCAAGACCTGCATATGTGCAACCATCCAAACAGGGGCATCATGAGACTCATGACAGGTCACAGGTGTAATATGTTAAGAGGGATTGAAAGTCTTGCAGCACACTTAGCACATGAAAATTATGCTAAGCAAAAAGCGGTCACCAACCTTGTAGTCAGTATTAAACCAATCACCAACTATAAGGGTAAATTCACCATCAGGTTCTGGGTATGGAATGGTAATCACTGATCTCCTATTTAAAGTAAAAGCTCCAAAACCTTCTGCTGCTCTATGCATCAAGGTTGAAGGGAAGTATGAGTAGGTACCAATCTGATCCTTAACTTGCATCTTGTAGGTCCAATATGAGTTGGGAGGAATTGCACAGTTGGTTCCCAATACTCCGTCTTGCCATGAACTTTTCCTCAGTTGGACTCCATTCCTACAGAAAATAATACCAAAATCATCTCAGCAAACAACCAGAAAAAAGGGAGAGTGGGAGGGCGTGCAATATTTGCTTGACTGAACTTGGCTGTTGGGCCACAACAATGTGATGGAGGGATAGAACCACATAGAAGTCAGAAAATGATGGAACATTTTGTACCATCACTCATCTAATCTCGAGTTCGACAATCTTATCAACACACATTGGGTCTTTAGTCTCTAAGAAATTAGAACATGAGTACTTACCATGTAATGAGGAAGGGCTTATCCAACTTGTTAATGATCATTACAAACACATTGTCATTGGTGACACAATCCACTATAGGCCCAGGGAATTTTCCATTGATCAGAATACCCTAAAAGAACAATAGGTGAACAAAATTAATGTTCATCGAAGATGAATAATGGAAAAAAATACAACATATCCTATACACTCAATGGAAGGAAAAAAGTAAGCAAGAGGAAGATGCACAAGATTATGAAAGCCAACCCGTTGAGGAACACCAAGAGGAGCAATTGTTCCATATGATACTATCCACTCAAATAATCTGTATGGGTCTTCAGCATCGACTGAAATGAACCTCCGAAAAGCAAATATAGCCAAAAGGCAACGAAGGAACAAATCTGCTCTCATTATGTTCTCCTGGACGCCTCAGCTCCTGCTCATTGAGAGAGACAGGAAGCGAATTAGAAGACAGATTATAGACCAGACGTGTGGATTCAACCACTAGACGGACACATATAAGAGTAACAAGCACTTCGGAATTCAAACATGAAACATGCACCACCTAAAAGTGCGAATCCTGAGTGACTGTTTTTTCTTGGTAGAAGTGTTAGTGTGAATCCTTTAGCAAAGAATCACCAAGAAAAGCAGTACTACCAAAAACCGTAAACATCTCGGAGGATAAATAATCGTGATAGTTACGGAGTCCAAAAGAAAAATTAGCCAAAACATACAAAATGCACTCATCTGCTACTACCACAACTATGCATATAAACAGAGTATCAAATTACCGGATGAAGACTCAATCTCAATCTCCCAGGAAAAACACACATGATAGATCAATTGCGAAGAGCCGAACTGCGAAACGCATCGTTACCAACCATGGTGACCAAATTTCCCACGGGAACAACAAAGAGTCAAAGACACAACGATCTCCCAGCAATAGTGATAGATCTATCATATTACAATGCACATTCAAAACAAGCAAAACTCGTGTCACGATCTCTTCTATTCTTCAAATTCACCATTATCGTCATCAATGTGAATCGATTTGTGAATCGAATAGTGAAGAGGACGCGACTGATAACGATTAAGGTTTGGAAACGGCGAGGGCGAGTATCGTGATTCTTCACAAGTGGTGGCGCCGTTCTCCAATCTAGAGAATGGTGGGAGATTTCGCCATGAACGAGGAGACGAAGGCGAATTTGGAGATCTAATTTCTAGGGTTTCCATTTGCTGTGATCGACTCGGTTCTTCATTGCCAACGGCCAAGTGTTACTGATAATGGCAAGCAAAAAAAAAAATTATTTAAATATCCAAATGTTAAAATATTTAAATAATTATTTTTTAATAATAATGTAA
>LIEC01005957.1:0-106648 GCA_001925005.1 Drosera capensis | reverse complement strand
CGACACCGCCGCTAAAGTAACGGCTTCAGCCCCTTCCATCGATCTTGCATCATAAGAAGATTCCGAGATGTGGGATACATTCTGAAGATGATGTTGCAGATGCTGAATATGCTTCAAGCCACGAGGGACTTGACATCCAGGCGGACAAGGAGGGTTGCTGCTACTGAGTGTGTTCTGCCTGTACTGAAGAGCAGCAAGGGCACTATCTTGCTCCATGATCGCCTCGTTCCTTTCCTGGATTGCATTGTCACGCTGCATTATTGCCAAATCTCTTTCTTCCAAGGCTTTGTTCTTCTCATTAAGGGCCATATTTCGTTCTTGAATAGCAGCATCGCGTTCAGCCAAGATGGACATCATTTGTTTCATTGATGGCTGATGCTGCATCAACCACTGAAGCAAGAACACCAGGACACGGCATCAGCAATAGCTCTAGTTGCAACTTGAAAGAAACCTTAGCTCAGAGATGCTGCAAAGACAATACATAAAAGAAAAATAAACCACCAATCCTAGACAATAATACCTGATTCTGAGCAGCTTTAAACATCTCTGGTTTGTGCCTTCCATTTTCACGATGCCCACCATCATCCATTCCGGATAATCAGAAGTATTCCAGCTGACAAACTGCTGCTTTGGGGCCAAAAACCACCAGGTTACTTCTCTTCAGACTCTCTTAGCAATTATATCTGAAGCACAGAACAAAAGAAAGAATATTAACGAAGAACAGGCAACATGAAGGAAATCTGAAAATCAAATGCAAATAGGAAGCTAAGCCGCAGTCCAAATATGTAAGCAGAAAACCTTTTAGTTCGGAAAATCAGACACCATTGTACTCTATACCACTCTAAAACCAGTTCACTGAAAGATGAATATCTTCCCCCCTTTAAATCAGGATTTGAATATGTGATGTATTAATCTATCCCTTAGCAGCATGAATTGACAGCTTTACATATTAAAGGGGCAAGAAAGGATAGTGGTTACTGACTAACTCTTGGGAGATTGAAGAGTCAATACGTTCATACTTGAAAGGTCAACCCACAGCAGTCAGGCAGGAGACAGAAGATGGACTAAAGGAATCACAATCTAAGGTCCAGGAACAGGAAGAGGAAGAGGAAGGCGAAGACTAAGTAAAAGGAGACTACACAGAATGGGACAAATGCAATCTTAGACAAGAACAACTAATCTAGCTAAATTATGATATAACCATACAAAACCATACATTTTACATAGTTCAAAGCTATCTACTTATTTTTCTGGGTGAAAAGCCTGATACAATCAATAGCAAGACATTCTATACATTCAAATTTGAGCACGAGAAAACCAACTCAAAAATCAACGCATAACAATCTATATACTTAATACTTCATCTGAAATCCTCATTTTACTATCTGAATGCAAGCCCATTGACAGAGTCCAAACAACGACAACACACATTCCGTAAGAACACATGATCAAATTCCAAGAATTAAACCTCCACATTAACAACACAACAAAGTTGCTCAATTGGAATCCCTGCACCGGACCAAGTTCACTACCCACTACAGCTTGAGCTGCTTTAGAAGCAAAATTGAGCTCAGCAAGCAATTCCATACGCATTTTGCCTCTCTAGCCCCAACATTCCAATTTCCTTGACAACCGATGACCGCCGAGCCACGACAAGCTAATTCATCCCACATTGTCACATGTTTTCCCCAAACCCACTCCCAATCAACCCCGAAAATCACTCCGCCGCGCTCTCAACTAATCGCAAACTCAATACACTTCAATTCTCCCCCAAATCAACACCACGCACTCTCATATCCCCAAACACAAACCACCTCAAAAAACACACCGAATCTCCGCCATCACACACAACAATCACACAATTGGACTCAGATTCAACACCAGCAACAGCCAAACCACCAGAATCACCACCAATCGAACCTCAATTCAGCATCACAGAAGCAAAACCGAGCCCGAAAATCACACTCAACAACACGAATTCAGCTCGGAAACAAAGATAAATTGAAGAATCACAGATTCGAGAAGCGCAATTGAAGCTTAGTGAGGAGAGGGGGGAAAAGAGTATTACCAGTGGCGAAACCCTAGAAATCCATTGTCGAGGACGAAATCAGCTGGTGTGTGAGACAGAGAGAGGAAAAAAATTAGTGGAAATGAAAATAATCGATGATAATAATGATGATGAGGGAGAGAAAGACACTTGTGAATTGTGACACTGTAGCTAGCTGTGATAGTAGTATGATACTTGGTGGTGTGGGAAGTGGTGAATGTGTTTGTTTTGGGGTACAGTTGAGTTCTGATTCTGGGGCGAGCTACGAAATTGAAAAGGGGAAAAGATTAGAGAGAAGAGGTAGAGAAGAGGTGGATTTTGCTTTGCTTTGGGTTCCGTTTTGTTTCGTTCCTCAGCATGCTTTCGTCTGTTTCTTAACACAAACACCCCCTACAAAACGAAAAATATCGTGGTTAATGCAAAAAAAGAAAAAAGAAATATGATATCCGATCTAAAATAATAATGATAATTTAACTTGTTTACTTCAATCATGTGTTAACGTAATTTTATCGTATTATCAAAATTATAAATATTATTCTTCAAAATATATGTTGAATAATATTCTTTTTGTCTCATAATAAATATAATATCTTTTTATGTCCCATAATAATTATAATATTTTCCTAATTAGAAATTTTTTCTCCAAAAATATCAAAACATCCATATTTTTTACTTTATCCGTCTCATATTAGTTACAACGTTGAACAATAATTATACTATTCATTACGTATTTCGATATATTATTTTTTATTAGTAAAAAAGATATGGTACTGATTACCACAAAAATAATGATCATAATTTTCTTGTCATTATTATTGTAAAGATATGATATAGATAATGAATAAAAGGATTTTAGGGGATAATCATTAGAATAAAGACTTTATCATAAGATAACCTTATTCACATGTATAAGATATACTCCCAATAATCTTTTTATGTAAAATCTCCTAAAAGTATAATTATCTTATATCTTATAAAAACTACAAAATATAAGGGGTTCAAAACATAGATCCCCATAACTTCACAATCCATAATATAAATTGTTGGTTTTCCCTCATGGTCTTGGTCATCGTTAGACAATCCCTTGATAATATTCATATTTGAATCGTTGATCAGTGTCGTACGACCTTGTGACTCTTTTTGATACAAACAGATACAAATATCGTTTTGTCCAAGGGTTATGGTTCGTGACATATATTGTGTTTGATGTTTCATTGTAAATTTATGAAAAATATCGCTTACTCGTCCCGCGGATCATTCATAGTTTCATCATCTTTTTTGTTTATGTGTACTTGGAGTGCAACTTTTTTTGGAACGTAAGGAATACTTTATATCACACAACCTATCTCACTATCACTTCTTTTTTCTATTCTTTTTCTTTTTTTCTTCTCCTCACATAACTTGAAGGATAAATTTGCTTTTTCATACAAAATCAGCATACATATAATTTCTTATAAAGCATCAACGATTACGTTACTTCTTTCGTTTGAAATAAATTACAATAATTTTCTATAATCGTTCGTGCCATAAAAATTATAATCTTACTAAAAAAGAAAATTTTGGAATAAAAAATACTCAATCATCCGTACTTTTATTTCATGTCACATCAATACTCCTCATTATCATTTTTTTCATTCATTTTTTATCACTCACTTACAAGAATAAGGGGATCATTTGCTTTACACTCAATTCATTTAAAAACTATATAAAATTTAAAATATTATATTTATATTGAAACATGGCGCGCTCATATTCCATTGTTTATTACCAACGAGGACATATCGATCACTATTATTTATCGGGTCAATGATTCGGCTACAGCCTGGAGATGAACTGGGCCCAACTAAGAGAGCTTACTACGTGTGAAATGGATCGGACTCGTCCGAACAAATGTAATGGTAAAAATTGCCATCGAAACAGTGTACATGAAAATCTCGCCAGTCGCCACCGATACGGCCACGATACCCCAAAATTTACGAACCGGTCCGGCTCATGTGACGTAAGCGTCTACGTGGTTCCTCCGTCACCTCTGACGAACAATCCCTTCTCTCTCTAAACTTTCCCCCCTTCATTTCAACCCCTCCACTTCCTTCCATTCCCATCCATTTCGTTCCCGTTCTCCATCACACACAAAAATCCCCAACCGCTCGCCGCCGCCGACTATTCTGCCGGAGGCGATCGATTCACGCCGAGGACTCAAAATTCCGTCATATGCGTTTGCTGTCTCGGCCAAGATACTTGGCAACCATGGCGGAGGAGATCGCAACTAACGCCGCTGCAGCGGAAACTGCGGCCGGGAAGACGACGACGAAGTCTCGGTGGCCGTCGTTGTTGAGGTGGATTCCGACTTCCACCGATCACATCATCGCCGCCGAAAAACGCCTCCTCTCCTTAGTCAGGTCTAAAGATAATCGAAATTGATTTCGTATATTATGTTCGTGATTCTATTTATGAGAGTGAAATTTGATGAGTTTCGAAATAGATTGGATCGTGATGAATGTGATATGTGTGATATTGATGGCGGATTGTGAAATGATTTTCTCGATTTCAATGAGTTGATGATCGGATGATTCATGAGTGGATTGTGTGATGAAATTGCTGATTCGGTATTAAGTTCTCAATTATGTAATTCTAATTCGCTCGAATTTGGAAATCAGTTATTGTTGGTGGATTGAACCTCAAAATGATAGTCTCGATTTGTATATATTGCTGATTGGATGAAGTGTTCTTTTGGGTGATGTTGATTTTGATGTTGATATGGTGCTTGAGTGCTTCATTCTATGTGTGTTGCTGATTTGTATGTGTGTGGTGAAATGTGTTGTTGGATTACAGAACACCTTATTTGCAAGAGCAAGTTAACATAGGCTCGGGGCCACCTGGTTCCAAGATCAGGTGGTTTCGGTCTACGAGCAATGAGCCGAGGTTTATCAACACCGTTACGTTTGCTAGTGCGGCTGATTCTCCCACCCTTGTTATGGTGCATGGATACGGTGCATCACAGGGGTTCTTCTTTCGGAATTTCGACGCGCTCGCCAGCAAGTTCAGGGTCATTGCGATGGATCAGCTTGGGTATGCTGATGCACATATTCTTGTTTGTAGTTTTTTTTTATAGTTTTTGGGTTTCTTGAAATGCTATTGCCCATGTTTGACAACTGCAAAAGCAATATGTTTTTTTGGATTCTCAATTTCTCATCTACGGTGTAATAAATTATAGTACAAACTAATTTGGAAACTGATTCATTTGCTGACTATCATTTTATATCAGTGTATCGGATGCATCATTGTTCTATCTGATCTGTTCTTTCCGAATGTATTTTCTCAAACGATCATGAATATTTTGCCGTCAAATTTGATACTTTGCTAAGGTTTCCCTGCTGATTAGTAATTTCTCTACTTGCAGATGGGGTGGATCCAGCAGGCCTGATTTCACTTGCAAGAGCACTGAAGGTTAGCTTAGCTTGACTTTGATCAATATAAAAGTGTCTGGAGATAGTTATTAGAACCCCTAAAGTTTTCGTCAAGGGATGCCATCCCCTAATACAAAAAATTGAAAAGGTTCACGAGTATCCTGCACTCCCTTGCATTTTTCTAATAATCTGCTTTCCCACCAACAATGTTACAGAGACTGAAGCCTGGTTTATCGATTCTTTTGAGGAGTGGCGAAAAGCCAAGAACCTCAGTAATTTTATTCTTCTCGGGCATTCATTTGGAGGATATGTTGCAGCCAAGTATGCAATCAAGGTGAGAATATTCTTCACTTCTTATGTTTAAACTTTTTTTTTGGTAATTGAATATTGTCCGATAGTTGATCTATTGTACTGACTCCTGTTTTTCTTTTCCAGCATCCTGAACATGTAAAGCACTTGATTTTAGTCGGTCCAGCAGGATTCTCAGCAGGAACCGAAATGTCAGAGCGCATTGTGCAGTTTAGAGCAACCTGGAAAGGAGCTATTCTTAATCATCTCTGGGAATCTAATTTTACTCCTCAAAAGATCATCCGGTAATTATCCTTGTTCATTTTCTGCTCTGTTGCTTTTGATGAAGCACCTCCATTTTGATCATAAAATGAGGATCTGAACTATATGTATGCTTCTGATTTGAATATACTTGTCTATGGGTAGTAAAGTTTTGCTTTGCTTGTCACTTTACAATTGCATGATTTAAGGCTTTGGGATGTGGTGCATTAAGCACTCTTTGTTGCAATATCCATACTTGCTTGACATTTTGCATTTTATAAGACCTGTTTTTAATTTGTTCAACTGCTTCCATGCTTTTGGTTCTGCACTCGATTGATGATGCTCATTATCTGCAGAGGTCTAGGACCATGGGGTCCGGATATGGTTCGCAGATACACGAGCGCCAGATTTGGGTCATATTCAAGTGGTGATATGTTAAAAGAGGATGAATCAAATTTGTTAACAGGTGCTTCTTAGCAAGTGGTCTTTGGATTCTGCTGATTTTAGAAAAGCATGCTTAGTCATTGAAATAATCATGTGTCTAAATTTTGCTAAACTCTTGGTTATGTTCTTTCATTGCAGACTATGTGTACCATACATTAGCGGCGAAAGCCAGTGGAGAGCTGTGCCTTAAATACATTTTCTCCTTTGGAGCATTCGCTCGGAAGCCTCTTGTGCATATGTCTGTTGTTGAATCTCATATCTCACCCTTTCTTAATATGTTCTGTCACTTTGGTGTTTCCGGCAGTCAGAGAATATATAGTATCTGGCACTTTAGTCACGACTAAATGTCTTCTCTTTCGCTGCAGCGCATCAGAATGGAAAGTGCCTACCACATTCATTTACGGTACCGATGATTGGATGAACTACCGAGGAGCCCAAGAAGCTCGGAAACAAATGAAAGTCCCCTGTGAAATCATTAGGGTTCCTCAGGTAAGTCTCCCCCTGTTTCCTTTATTTCCTTTTGTTGTCGCTAAACACCCATTGCAAAATGGTTTGGTTCTTGTGGAAAGCCTACTGATGGATTGACGGTGTTGCATATTTCAGGGCGGTCATTTTGTATTTATAGACAACCCAAAGGGATTCCACGCAGCTGTATTTTACGCCTGCCGCAGATTCCTATCACCGGATCCTGATCACGAATCTCTCCCCGAAGGGCTGACATCTGCATAAGGAAAGGTGTATGTAACATTGTAACCTTGTGTAATTTATATGTATATATAAGGATATAAGTTCTGAGTCCATATAGAGAAGCTGAATCATGCCCCTTCTGTTCCATGGGGGCCATTTAATGTATTTATCGTGACATTCTTGTTGTATAATCAACCGTTGAAATCACATAGCTAAGTGGTTTGAACATAAGGGAAATGGAGCAAAGTTTCACATTTTCACCTTGCTGTTTGCTATTGTCTATTCGACAGCTTAATATCTTCCTCCCGAGTTCTGCTTTTGTCTATTCTCCTCGGAGACTCCAAGTGTTAGGTTTTTCATGTTGCTCCTCCATTGTGTGATCGCAATTCTGTTGTGAGATTATTGTTTCAGTAAATATCTTATAATCATTGTGATATTTCGAGTTTCAGGTTAGCAGCTGATGAGAATGCTCGTTGCTCTTGAAAGGTTGTTTAACCATATGATGCCTTCAAGTCACGTTATCGACGATCAAATTGCCTCGGTGAGTTCAAACATGACTCTAGATATCGTTCTCACCTCAATGTCCTTTCGCTTTCAAATCTACAAGCGATGCCTCTTCCCAATGCCAGCCCTCCTCACAGTCGGGTGATCGCTCTACGGTCATTACGTTTATTGCATAAGAGCGTGCTTCCGGTGTATGAATCTAGAATCTACCACGGTGAATAGAACAGATTCCTATTCATTGAGATTTTTACCTGTGTCTACTTTTACCATATCTTCGCCAAAACATTAACCAGTGAAAAATTTATAACGGTCCAAAAACAGAACTGTGGTGTGGGTCTTGAGTTTTAGCTGTCTGTGAGCCCTAGGAGATTCTGTGCTGCAGAATATCATGTGCCCAAATAGCAAGGATCTGTGACGACCCAAGGACAAAAAAGTACCCTCCCTGAAAGAACGACAGACAGATAACTCGTATCGATAATTATCCAAAATCAATAAAATAAAAAATACACATAAAATATTATATAAAAAACTGTTTGTAATGTCTTGCTTACCCCATGTTATTTCGAATTCAATTGTAAAAGAAATCAACAGTAACTACACGAAGTCAAGATAACAAATCAACTTGAAGAATTTTCATGTCTTGGAATGAATGAAAAAGGCATTGCCACCCCCCTCTTGGGTACTATTCTAAGGGGCAATGTTGTCCATGGAGCATATGTGTGGACAATTCCTCATCCAAACCAGTCAAACTACCCAATGGCCAACGCCAAATATCATCCCACTGTCAGCTCTCTAACACATAGTAACTGGAATGGTCACCTAATAAGGAGAAGCAACTGCTGTCGGATCAGCCGATGATTGAAAATCCGGACCGACACGACAACCTTCGAGCATAAACACGACGTCCCCCATCGACGGCCTGTCATTC
This sequence comes from Drosera capensis, assembly GCA_001925005.1. Taxonomy (NCBI): domain Eukaryota; kingdom Viridiplantae; phylum Streptophyta; class Magnoliopsida; order Caryophyllales; family Droseraceae; genus Drosera; species Drosera capensis. The sequence goes on along the minus strand of LIEC01005957.1, from coordinate 98,082 downwards.
GGGTCAGTCGCTGTGCATAACAGACCAACCTTTAACCCGAGCAAGAACTCTTCCCACTCCGATGACTCAGGATCGAGCAGCTCTAATAACCCTGTGTCGAGCAGCTCGTTTATTTGTCCCTCCTGTAGTTGCTTCTTGACCCATTCTACAATGTCGTCATCCTGCTCGAACATAACAGGTTTCTTTCCTGTTAACATTTCTAGCAGCATTATACCGAAACTATACACGTCGCCTTCTGTCGTTGTTTCTCCTGTTTCCGATACTTCGGGTGCTACGTAGCCTAGGGTACCGAAAACGGTGTATGACGTTGATGCTTCTTTAGCGGCTGTTGATGTGGAGACGATGAATTGGTCAAGGCCGAATTCTGACACGTGAGCTTCGAAGTCTGCATCAAAGAGGATGTTTTGAGGTTTGATATCTCCGTGAATGATCGGGACAGAGTGTAAGAACGAGAGGCCACGGGCAATGCCGAGTGCTATGAGATGGCGCATTGGCCAGTTTAGCATGTGACCGTCGTGGTGAGTCGCTTCTTGAAGCAGTGTGCCTAAGTTGCCGTTAGGCATGTAGTCATAGATAAGAAGCCTCACGTCGGGCGGTCCAGTATAGTAGCCTCGTAGGACGGTTATGTTCCGGTGCTTCACCTTTCCAAGCGACTCTGCCTCTCTCACAAACCCATTCTCGTCTAGATTAGCTACATCAGGTAGTTGCCGGATGGCCAGTACCATCCCGTCGGGAAAGGATGCCTTGAAGACTAAACCGTTCTTTCCTCTACATATTACACTCTCTTCATCAAACTGCCCGGTTGCATCCAGTGTCTCCCCGTAAGATATCCTGTTATTGAACATAACCAGTTTCTGTGTTCCGTTTTCTCTGGATCCACTGGTCCTATGATCAGAGCTCGACTTCTTGTCCCCGTAGGCTCGAGCCTTGAGCCTCTGGTAAAGCATTATGAGGCCGATGATGTAACCACAGCAGCAAAGCAACACGAGGCAAGGACCGGCTACAGCTACGCCTACCAATATGATCAGCTTCTTTCTTTTTCTCCTTTTCACAGCAGGACACTCCTTCAGTGGCTCGCCACATAGACCCCCGTTCATTGCGAATACTGAAGAATCATTGAACCGAGAACCCAGCATTGCTGGTATCTGTCCCTGCAGATCATTGTTTGACAAGTTCAAATCTGTCAAACCAGGAAGATTCGATAGACCATCAGGGATCGTTCCGTTCAATCTATTGGACGAAAGGTTCAGCACTGTGAGGTTGGATAACATCAAGAATGATCCTGGTATGGAGCCATCCAGGCTATTATTCGCCAAATCAAGTTTCCTCAACCCAGACAATAGAGATAAAGTGCTCGGGATGTGTCCTGTCAAGTGATTCGCACCTAGTTCGAGCACTTGAAGCTCAGAACAGTTGCCAATCTCTACCGGAACAATCCCCGTTATCTGATTAACCGACATAGACAACACACTTAATGACCTAAGGAATCCATAGGTTGAGGGGATCGCACCAGTGAAGCCATTGGAGCTGAGATTCAAGCACTGAAGCGAATTTAAGCTGGTCAATCCTTGAGGAACATCTCCATGTAACATGTTCTCCTGCAAGGCAACAATCTGCAAACCGGGCAATCCGAATAGTCCACTCGGTATCTCCCCAGATAGGTTTTGTTTACTAAAATCAAGTGTAGTGAGCCTCATCAAGTTTCCGATACTGGTTGGTATCGAACCCGAAAGCCCACAGCTGCTAAGGTTCAGAACCAGTAACCTCTTCAGATCACCCACATTCCTCGCGATCTCACCTGAGAAGTTGTTATAACTCAAGTTCAGTGTAGTCAAGTTATCAAGTGAAAACAACACTTGTGGCACATCTCCATTGAGCTCATTCTCACTCAAGTTCAAGACCTCAAGATCACTGAGACCATCCAAACTCGACCCAATCGTACCCAAGAACTTGTTCCTTCCAAGCGACAAGATCCTCAAACCACTCAATCCACCAAGAAACGCCGGCAATGGCCCTGAGAACCCGTTCCCTTCAAGATCAAGCACCTGCAACATCCTACATTTCGCTACATCTCCAGGAACCTGACCACCCAACCGGTTATCGCCCACTCTCAGCTCTTCCAACGACACCAAGTTCCCAATCCCAACCGGCAAAGAACCCGAAAACAAGTTTCCAGAAACATCTAGAACCCTCAAACTCGACATGTTCATCAACCAATAAGGCAATGCACCTGCTATCCGATTCCCTCCTACGTCGAGAACCTCCAAGGCTCCATTCACCCCATCTCGTGCCACCGGAGCAGCCATCCCGGTGAATGCATTGAACCCGAGACTAACAATCCGAATCGACGAAGAGACACTGCTGAACAACGACGACGGTATAGCACCCGAGAGCTCGTTCCTCGACAACGAGAGGACTACAAGCTCCGGCATTGCCCCAATACTCGCCGGAATCTCTCCCGTTATCATATTCCCATCAGCACTGACATGGACAAGCATCGAACAGTTCACGATCGCGGATGGGATGGTCCCCGTGATCATATTACCGTCCAACCACAGGAACTGTAGCCGCCGGAGAAACCCGATACTCGCTGGAATACCGCCGGAAAATTTATTAAACGAAAAATTCAAAATACCCATCTCAGAATCCCCAGAAAAATTCGCCGGCAACCCGCCGGAGAACCCGTTTCCGGACAAATCGAGAACCCGAAAACCCTTGGAAACCCTAACTCCGGCGACCGACCCGGAGAACTCATTATTCGCAACATTCAGTATTTGCATGCTTCCGAGCCCGAATAGTCCCTCCGGGAGCTCCCCGGAGAAGGAGTTGTTGTGCAAATACACGGCCCTTAGGAAGGAGAGCGAGGAGATGGAATTGGGGAGGCGGCCGGAGAGGCGGTTGGAGTGGAGGCTGAGTCGCCGGAGCTGGGTGATGCCGGAGATGTTTTCCGGCACGATTCCGGCGAGGTTGAGGCGAGGGAGACGGAGCTCGTGGACGCGGTTGGAGTAGCAGCGGACGCCGCGCCAGTCGCAGGGGGGAGATGGGGTGGCAAGGGACCAGCCGGACAGGGCGCCGAGGGGATCGGCGAGGTGGGATTTGATTGAGAGAAGGGCATTTGTGTCCGTGGTTGCGGCGGCGGAGGGGACGGTGATGAGGAAGATGAGGAGGAAAATAGCCGTTGGTGTTTGCATTGTGGATGAGTTTGTGGATTTGTGGGTTTGTGATGATTTTGGGGATGAAGAAGAAGGTGAGTGTGTGTGGGTTTTGCTGCAGCTGCTGCTCAGTGTGGCAGTTGCCGTTTGTTTTGGAGGGTACCCTTCTTCCCAAAATTGTTAATTGAACAATGCACATTGGTGGGTCCTACGGATCCCGATAAGGATCTAAAACCCTTCAAAACTTCTCTGTTTGGGTTCATTGAGAATTAAGTCCCGCTCATAATCTCGAATTCCGAAATGATGATAGAATGTTTCATGACTAGTATTTATACAGCTTCACGGCGATCTACTCTTACAAGAATATGGTTAGACTTGTGACCTTGATGTCACTTCCCTATATAGTATACTGTAGAAGTAAATCTTAATGTGTGGCAAGAGGATTTGATGTACTATGATCGTATACGTTATCGGAATCCTGGACGGAGTAAACGGTTGGATTGAAGTGGTGTATGTTTTGGTCAAGTCATGATTTGTTACTTTAGGGTTTTGTTTTGAGATAGGAGTGTTCTCTTTGCATGCATGTTGGTTGCGTTGAAGATATGAGATTTGATGGCGATGCCCTGTAAAGTTGGAGTTGGAGGTTGATGGAGCTTCATAGTAGGTCATGGGTACTTCAAGTCCTTAGTGGTCCTTGTAATGTGATTTGTAGGCATGTTGGTGTCACTATATGGTCTAAATGTGATGAGATTTAATATAGTGCGAAGGATTTTTTTTTTTCAGTCGAATAATCTGTAAATTCGAAAAATTTTTTAAATCAATTTTCATTGATAAACTCACCAACAGTCGAGAAAACACTTCAAATTGAAGTCTAGGTAGAAGGGTTTCACTTTTCACTGTGATTGTATCTCCTAGGTTTATGAGAAAACAAATGTTAAGAGAATTTCGTTTTTTTAATAAGTGCTTTCTCATCTAATCAAGAAAAATGATTAAAGAAAACTCATAACATAGGGTCACTAAAAGTTGAAAATCTATACGTTGCAATCCAAAAAAAACTGACATTGTCCTCGTAAGTTGTAACTTTATTGTACCTGCTTCCCTGCACAAAGATTAATAAGTGTAGCGTAGTCACTTCAGTAATCAAGATAGAATAAAGGCAAGACCCATCACAGTGGGTAGTCAACACAATGGACCTTTTTGTACGAAAAAAAGTGATGCGAAGCCTTGAATATACTCATCAATGAGTCACAGGACTTGGCCTATGAAAATTGTCCCACTGTGAATTTGGGATACTGTTTGATCTATGTGAATATTTTATCTTTTGATTGAGTATTATATATTTGGGGGGACCCGTTGTCATGGCATGAACATGAACACACAGGATGAATGCATGACATAAATGACTTCAAATTCCATGGCTGTTTTCATGCTTCGTGTATGTGGAATTTGATTTGGTTTGATAGGGAAATTCACACTGCATTTCCGGATATACACCCCATATTATCTTTGATTTTTAAAGATTAAATATTCGAAAATCCTTTATAAAATTTTTTCGTATGTTTTGATCCTTATTTCTATTTTTACAATTTATATATATATATATATAATTACAATACATATGAATATGATATATAATTTATAAAGTCTTTATTTATAATTCGTAAATCGAAATAAGGATCAAAATATAAGGAAAAATTCCATTTGAGATTCTTGTTCAATTGGGTTGATTTTTAATGGATTATTATAATTTAATTTAATTTTTTATTTATTATGATTATTTCTCTTCATCAATCATATTTCAAGGATCTACATCCCCAAAATCAGGTTTCAAAATTGCCCCGACAGCCAACTAAGAGTTGACTCGACTGAGGATTCGATACCTTCATGTATCGGTTTAGAGTAAAGTTAAACTTGGGACTTCTTCCAACCCTTTTTATATATATATAAAAAGAGTTACATACATTCTCTCTTTCAAAGTTATCAACACCTCGAGTTAGCATTGGTGTCAAGCGTGGACGATCAGAATCATCTTTTATCTCTTGTTATGCATCGACAACGATCATAGGGACTGTTGTGATCGACTGATATGTGTAATTATGGTAAGAGGGAGTTGGTCAGACGGACAAGTAACATGGTGGAGCCTTTCCTAACCGAATATCTCATTAGGCATTTGTTGCCTAGTTTATGTGCGTTTTTCTTAGTCTAACATTATCCGCCATATGTTTTGTCCGTTCGGTTGTTTTGTTATGGCACATGTTTTTCTCTATTAGCTGTCATTATCTTGGTCGAAATAATATCCACACTACATGCCACAGATTGTAAGAAAAAATAATTCTTTTGTATTTGCTAGGATAATTATCTGTTTGTTAGTGGTTATTCTCTCCGTTCTATAATTCTTAGAATATTTATTATTTTGGATCGTTTCATAAATCTTATAATATTTATTTTATTTTATTATTTAAAAATAATTTTATATTAAAAATAAGCACAATATCCGTTATCTTCCCTCTCGTTCCTTTTCATCATTTCATATCAAACCCACAACCTTCATAAAAATACACAATATACTAATCGAAATATACCAAATTCAACGCACACATAAAAAATCGATCTAAATCAAACCTTTGCAATATATATGGGATGGAGGAAGTATTATATTAGTGGGTTGTTGTGTTCGCTACAAGAAAAATGAGCATTTACGATGGAAAATTACTAGGAAATCCAAATCCTTCGCAAAAAATTTGCTTAATAGCAAAGAAATTTTGGATAATTTTTATCGTATCATTTGTGAAGGAAAAACACATCTTTTGCGAAGTAATTTTAATCGCAAAAGATGATTATTTTTTACGAAGGAACTAAAAAGCACATATACCTTCATTGTAATTTATTTTTATTTGCGAAGGAATTTTGAACAATTTTTGTCATGTCATTTGTGAAGGAAAAACACATCTTTCACGAAGGAATTTCCATCGCAAAAGATGATTATTTTTTATCAAGGAACTAAAAAGCACATATAGCTTCACTATAATTTATTTTTATTTGTGAAGGAATTTTCCTCGTAAATGCCATACATTTCCTTAGTTAAAAAAGATATTATCAATGACTTAAAAGTAATTGTTTAAATATATGTTTTTAACACCTACTAGTCATATATATTAGAAAACAACCAAAAATAATATTTTAATAACTTTAATACTTCATTCTATTTATTAATTTATATGTGGGTGTGTGTGTAAAAAATGATAATACTAATTAACAATTTAATTTTAGTCCATATGAATTTGCAATACGAATTTTCGCAAAAGCATTAACGATACTAATTATAAATAAAAAAAAATTCCGAATACTAATTATTTTTTGAGATAAACAATATTGATTATTTTTTGAAAAAAGAATTCAAATTACGAATTATGAGTAAAAAGAAGTAACATTATTAATAATTAGTAAAAAAAAGAAATTAACGTTATTAATTTTAGTCAAAGAAATAATAAATGAGGTGAACATAACATGAGGATTTGTGTGGCCCATTGGCCCAACGCTTTGGCTTGCACTGGGGTTGTCCGCAGGTTTTTTTTAGCATGAGAAAATCCAAATATGGGGAACAAATAAATCAATCGATCCCGAAAAGTCAAATAAAGTAACAGAATTAGCTATTTCTACATCCTATATCTTAATTGCAGGCATATATAGGAATTAAAAGAATAAACATGATAAGAAAAGGCATGCCCAGTCAGCTCTCCATTAAGCATGATAAAGAAACGAAAACATTTGAGGACAGAACTATTTATTTCTACATCCTATATCTTAATTGTAAGAATCTACGGGAATTAAAAGAATAAACATGATAAGATACGAAAACATGGATAATTTGATCAGCTGCCTATTTACATACGAGAAAGAAGTTGATAGCTTTAGCCGGAGGCATGTTTCCTGTGGCACCTATAAGGATGGGCATGTTGATGAGCTTGATTCATTTTTTCTCGGGATACTTCCAGGGCAGAAGCCATACTGGTACTGGTGCAAGCAAGCCGATACGGAAGAAATAGTTCATCACTCCATAATTTCCGTCTTTCATGAACATCCTCATCGGGTCAATTACTCCCCATATGATGGAAGTACTGTAGAAAACATTCCATCCTAGACACGTCCACGGACTCCCATCCGACAACTCGAGCATCCACGTCCACATTCCATATGTTGTGGATGCTCGAGTGAAGTTACCATGCGGTCGCAAAGTAGACAGATGCAGAAATCACCGTTCCAACAAGATATGCATAGAATATGGATTTCGATGGAAATTTTCATGTAGCGTCCTAATTTGAAGTCCTGAACAAAGGTTACAGCCTGCGTCATGCTAATATCACCATTAGTCTTGAATGCAACATTGGCAAGAGGCTTCCCTGAATACAAATGTCCGATGATCGACTCTGTTATAATATTCAGTCTAGGTTGATTGTTCGTTGTTGCTGTGATATCTCAATTCGCAATGTAAAGACGAAAGCAATGACGCACGCTATGACGAGTCCCCACCAAGGAAGCTGGAGTTGTTTGTCCAAACTCTCACAAGCAATCAAAGAAAGTGCAAACATTGAGATCAGAATCGCAATGAACGACCATTGAGGAACTTCTGGATAGTTCTTCATTATCCTCGTGTGTATATGATAATGTTGAGATTGCGCCACACTGGTTGTTTGTTTCCATGATTCCCAGATTGTTTTTCCATATATCGTGGCGGTTAGAGTAGCAAAACCCAACCCATATGTGAATGAATGCAAAGAAGACGCTGAGGTAGATCTTTCTGTAGCTATCATATGCTGCAATATCGAGGGAGAAAGTATGTGCGTCTACTATGCGACGAACATTACCTATGACCAGTATAATTCAATGTCTTGAAGCTTATGAATTGGAACCTTTTGGGCTCAAAGAGGTTGGACCAATAAAATATGGGTTAGAGAACATAGAGAATCATAAAAAATCCAACCAGGATTTGCGAGAGGGTTACCAATGAAGCTCGAGATCACAGACCAGTCAAAGGTGTGAGAGCCGATGCCCAAGCCGTAGATACCCGAGTCTAATTGTTGGGCCAAAATCGAGTCCTTCCATATGCAACAAGCGATTGATGGGAATAGATAGCTTGAAACAACATAATAGGCAAAGCTATAAATTAAGACGATCAGAAAACTTATAGTCTGGTCTGTAATTTTTTTCTCTCGTGACATCCTCCTTGTGAAGAGTCCGGAAAAGAGAAACCTGAACCAAATTCGACGATCTCCACATATATAAAGAGTCGATCAGGTGCTTTCTAAATATTCCAGCCCAACCGTATCGAAGCATCTGGGTAGTCAAGGAGAGCAAGAAGAAGGTGTAAATATTTAGACTTCTATGATACAAAGCCTTGACAATGGTGACGATATCAAACACCACCAGCGCCACAATTCGCAAAGATAGTGATTAGTACGTGCTCTTTCAGATTGAAAGGCCCCGGGTTCATAGTAAAGGACTAGTTTGTGAATGGAAACTTGAATTTCCTCGTCGGAAGAACCGTTGCCATGAACCTTCCAAAGGGCAGAACAACGATCTGAGCCGACAATGCTTGGATTATGAGCGAGTTGTATCTGTATCCGAAGAAATATATTCTGGAGAGGTTTTATATGCAGAATTGCATTTCTAAAATATTCTTTTCAAGCAGATCATCATGGGAAACTTGATGCATTTTATTGTCACAACATTAGATATTATATATGCTATCGGTCTTATTAGCAGATATATGGAGTGTCCAGACACATCTACTTGCAGTTAAAAAAATCCTTCGCTATTTGGAAGGTACTGTTGATTATAGTTTATTTTATGGAAAGGATGAAAATTCAGATTTATTTGGTTTCATTTATGCTGAAGACGTGGATGATAGAAAAAGCATTCCTGGCTTTGGCTTTATGTTTAGTACAGGAGGTATTTCATGGTTTTTTAAAATGCAACCAATTTTTACTCCATTAATGACAGAGGCCGAGTTCGTTGCTACAACCAATTGGAGAATTACAGTTTAAGACTTCAAAGAAGGAGGTGTTCCTATTTACCGTGATAACAGTCAACAATCAAGCTTTTCAAAATTCCCATCCTACACGACGGAGGAAGCACATCGATGTGAGATTTTATTTTCTGCGAATTCTCGTGAAGAAAAAAAGTTATTGATCTCATTTATTGTACAAGTGAGATCAAATTGCAGATATTTTCACTTGGGCACTCAAAATCATATCATTCCAGAGATTGAGGAATTTGCTTAGTATCTACACGGTTATAATTCAGAATAAAATGATATTTTTCAACATTTAATTTAAGAAAGGATGTTAGAAAAAAATAATTATTTCCTATTGTTAGGATAATTATCTGTTTGTTAATGAGTTATTATATTAATGGGTTGTTGTGTTAATGGGTTAGATTTTTTTTAAATTCCCGTTAGCTGTAGATTTTTTTATTCACATTATCTGTGGAGGGAATATGAGTTTTTATTTTATTATGTATTTTGCCTATTTAATACTAAGATTTATCAATTAATGAGCGTGTCAGATATCCCCAAAACATTTTCTATCACAGGGAAGTATGGAAAATAGATAGAAATAGCAACATTCCTTTATACCCTTTTCTCTTTATCATATATGAACACTCATTGCTAGATGCCTTCCTCAACTAACGTAGAATAGTGACAATTATTCGTCATGCGTGCACATAATCAGTCGCTAAGTTCTGTAATCATATTCACAGCACTCATGTCAATTATACAGTAAAATCTCCCTAATTAAGATTTAATAATTGGAATGTCATTCTAACTCCACGGGTGTTCCCAGTCCTAATAAAATTATAATAGATTGATTTGACATAATGATTTATATGTTTATTTTTTTTATGAAAATGATATATTTGTTTTTAATGATGGTGTGAGTGAGAAAAATAAAAAAATAATTTGATGTGATATAAAATAATTTGTTTTAATAATTTTATAAAAAAAAATATTAAATAAAGATAATTTATAATTTATTGGTAACTTCTCAATTTATAAATCAAATTATGAATCACTTAATCCACTGAGATTAAATTATGTAGTGATTGTGATTAACTAGCTTTAATCATTCTCATGCTAACTCGCATCCTCTTTGGCCAAATCCAGCGATGAAATGCAAAAAAACAGCTGGGTCGAAAAAGAAAGAAAAGCGGAGAAAGAATGAGAGTGAGACTCACTCACCTCTCGACTTCACTCAATTTGTCCCCAAATCATCCTCAAAATTCCCAATCCGAAACCCTAATCCCCCAAATCCCTCGATTTGCTCTCCCAAATCTCAATCCCACCTCAAATTCCCCAAATTCCCATCACCAACTTCCGCAAAATCTAATCTTTCCCCCAAATTTCATCCCAAAAATCCCCAATTCGAAACCCTAATTCCCCAAATCCACCCTCACCAATTCCTCAAATCTCTATCCCACCTCCAAAATCCAATCTTTCTCCTAATTTCCCCTCCCTTTAATCCCAATTCCAAAACCCTAATTTTGGCTCAGTGACTCACAGCCCCCATCAATGGCGGCAACGGCGACGAGATCCGACAAGGTACGACGAATCTTCCTCCAATTCGACGCCAACAAGGACGGCGGCCTCAACAGAGGCGAAATGGCGGCTCTCGTCGTGGCCGTAAACCCTAGGGTGAAATTCAGCGACGAGCAAATCAACGCGATCCTCGACGAGGTGTTTCGAACCTACGGCGAATTCATGGATTCCGAAAACGGTCTCACTTTCGAGGGTCTCCTCCGAACCTATGATGATGGTGCAGGGGACGTTGATCGTGATTTCGATGCTCTCGGGCTTGATTTGGCGGTACCCGAGATTGCTGACATTGCAGTGGTGGGGGAATCGGTTGGTGCTTCGTCGTCGATGGCGAACGAGAGGGTTGTTGTTGATCCTAATAAGAAGCAGAGGACGGCGGCTTGGGCTGCGTCTCCGAATCACGGGGTTGTGTTTGATGAGACTTGGAATTTGGTGGATGATCTTGAGATTTTGATCAAGAGGTTGAAGGTGAAGCAACTGGGTGGTGATGGGAAGAAGAATGATAACTCGGATGCTTATTCCGATGCCGGGTGGTCAAGGGAGTTTGGGCCCTCATCGGAGCACTCGGAGATGGTTTGGGCTGAATCCGGGAGTGATTATGCGGCATTTGTGAGGGAATTGGGTGTTTTGAGGAGTAGGGCTGATGGGGCGAGGTCGAGGGAAGAGGCCTTTGATGGGCAGATGGCGATTGGGCGGGTTTTGTATGAGCATAGGTTGTTTAAGGAGGCTTTGGTTAGTTTTAAAAGGGCTTGTGAGTTGCAGCCTATTGATGTGAAGCCGCATTTTGGAGCTGGGAGTTCCTTTTATGCTATAGGAAAGTATGAGGAAGCGAAGGAGGAGTTTCAGTTGGCGCTGGAGGCGGCTGAGACGGGTGGGAATCAGTGGGCGTATTTGCTCCCTCAGATTCATGTCAATCTCGGGGTTGCACTCGAAGGGCAAGGTATGCTGTTGAGTGCTTGTGAACATTATAGGGAGGCCGCAATCTTGTATCCCTCGCATTATAGGGCTTTGAAGCTTTTGGGGAGTGCTCTTCTTGGGGTTGGAGAGTATAGGGCTGCTGTGAAGGCTTTGGAAGAGGCTATTTTCATCAAACCTGATTTCGCTGATGCACACTGTGATCTGGCATCGGCGTTGCACGCTTTGGGTGATGATGAGAGGGCGATTGTTGAGTTTCAGAAGGCGATTGATCTCCAACCAGGTCATGTCGATGCATTGTACAATCTGGGTGGGCTTAATATGGACATAGGTAGGTATCAAAGGGCTTCGGAGATGTATACGAGGGTTCTAACCTTGTCCCCTCACCATTGGCGTGGGCAGCTCAACAAGGCAGTGTCGTTGTTGGGTGCCGGTGAATCTGATGAAGCCAGGAAAGCAATGAAGGACGCTTTGAAGATGACAAAGAGGATCGAAGTGCATGACGCGATCACTCATCTTAAGCAGCTGCAGAAGAAGAAACCGAATGGAGGTTCAAACGGTGAGAATCCTTTCGTTGTTGTGGAAGCCACAAGATTCAAGACCGTAAATGAGAAGACGGCTCTGAGGCAGGAGTTGGCAAATGCTATGGAGATTCGGTCCTTCCAAAGGCTATCAAGATTGGACCGGTGCGACGTGGAACTCCTGAGGAGGGAAATGAATGATAACAGCGTGCCTCTTTCATTCTCCAGTACCGGCATTCCTGAGAAATCCATGCGCAAGAATGCCCTTGAGAGAGTTCTGCACCGGTTATTGAGCTCTCTGAAGCCGGAGACTTTTCAAGAGTCGGTGAAAGCGATAAATGAGAGAATCTTATCTGCCCTTGACGAGTCAGGACTAGGTAGGGTTGATATCGGCATGTTCTACGCCATCATTGCTCCAATATGTAGTGGCCCTCCCGGGAGGAGAAAAAGGATAGCATTTGAAGCACTTCTTTGGCGTCCCATCAACGAAGGCAGCTCTCAGCTAAAGAAGGTCCACGCTTCAAGGTACATCAAGTTGTTGAGGGCGATCTACATTCCTTCTCGTGGAGTCAGCGAGATGCTTGAGATCCATGGCGAGACGGATGCATCAACGGTTTCTTTAAACGAGTTCCTGGTGATGTTTGATGATTCCGACTGGGGATTCGGTGTACTCTCTACGCTTTTGAAGCTGGAGCTTGGGGATAGAAAACGTCATGCTCGTCATCTTTGTTCTGTTTGCCGGTATCCCATCATTGGATCTCGCTTTCTTGAGGTTAAAACTCGGTTTAGCTTGTGCAATCTTTGCTACAGCGAAGGTAAAGTGCCTTCTGCTGCGAAGCTGGACGAGTACACATTCAAAGAATACGAATCAGAATCCGAAGCTTTGAAAGATAAGTTTGCATGTTTCAATTCCTAGCTTGAGCGAAGCTTCGTAGAAATAATACGTTGTCATTCGCATCTTACTCGTTACCTGCATTGTGTATTGATCTCTTCATAGTGAGTAAACTTTGTGTAGGCTGAATTGTGAATTTTGTGTAGATTACGTACGTGTTTAGAGGCTGATTGTTGGCCTTCGTTCAATAAAAGCTTTGTTGTTTTTGTTACATGAATGAAATCTTGTTGTGTTGTTCTCCTCTTTGAAAGGAGTTACCTACACTCAACGAACTTGAAGGTTTCATGTTTGTTTCATGAACCATTTCAGTCCTCCGGCATGAGCTCGAAGAGGTCGCATGAACAGCAATCCAACTCAACTATCCCGCTGCACCTAACCTTCTTCCAAATAAATCGTGTCAGTCTATGCTTTCGTAGCAAATGGAACGAGGAGACAAATAATAAAGTGCAACGGATGTAATTGTGATCATGTCACGGATGTAATTGTGATCATGTCGAATTCATTTGCGACGCTCCTAGCCATCATAACCCTAATCCACGTTATCCCAACTGCATCGCCTTCACTGCCTACTTTTTCTTCTTGGTCGTCATCCAAGAAGGACCCTTCACCAGCGACAATGCCTGTGGTGCCGCCAGTGGCACCTGTTGGATCGCCAACAGCATTGATCCCTCTTGAACATGGAGATGAAGCGTGGCAACAGGAAGCTGGGGATTCTGATCATTTTGAGCCAGTGAACATGGAGGAAGATTATGGTTACTGGAATCCTGAACCATACTATGGAGGTGGGGGCGGTGGCGGTTTAATTCCTCATGGTGCCGATGAAGGTTAAGGATATGAGCAAGCTGTTTTCTTGTACCACTTCATTGGTGAATTTCATTATGTGAACTATTCCAAGAAATGTTACAGAAATGTTGCAGAATCATATTGTTACTCTCATAGATTTCATCCGATCTCTCGTATTGCTGTCAGCTCGATGTATTTAGCAGAAATTCGATATCCCCCCGCTTGATTCTCTCGTGGCAGTAACATGGAACCATTGACTAGGGTGTTGCCCCAATCCGAGAATACCCGCGATGAATACAGAGGACCTAGTAAACAACAAGATCATTACAAGAAACCAGAGCTTATACTATAGATGTCCAACTTTCTAGCCGTCAATTATCACGTATAGTCCGGCATAGGTTCTTGACACAGGCATAAAAGTATGTGAAGCACGGATGCTTATGATCTGAATCAAGGACTAGTCATTTTGTTGAGGTAACGGCTCAAGGCGTAGTGAAACACAATAATCACAACATTATGAAAACGAGTTATCACGAGCATCACAACATTCAAGAGTTATATCACGAGCAACACAACATTCGATGAAGTTGCGACCAGCAATATATTCGCGGCTTCTAAATCATTTGGATGCATCATGAACTATTACACATACATAAATACCTGCAAAGCAAAATACAACCATCACTTCACGATGAAACACCAAAAAAATGGTAGTCAGGTGACCATTCAAGCACTCTGCTTGGATCTCACATACAACATCATACTATGAAAATTAAGATTTGGACAAAAATGGCAACTATCAGCATCCGCAGAACTAAGCGGAGCAGCTCCATCCTTCGTCTTAGTCTCAGTTGCACCATCTGCATGGATCAGCTGCTACTTTACATAAGATGGATGGATGAGGGACCAGAAATAGCAGCAACCTTCTGCGCAAGCTTAGCTTCACCACGATAAAGCTCTTTGACTTCTTTCTTCACTCTTCGTGCTTCTCGTCTTTCTTCCTTCACAGCAGCCTACACGCAGAGCAACACATCTGAGTTTTTGTTGAATGCATTCAAGAAATATCAAAATCAATCCATTAAATGTATCAGTATTGCACCGAGCAACACATCTATGAGTTTTTGTTGAATGCATTCAAGAAATATCAAAATCAATCCATTAAATTTATCAGTATTGCACCGAGCAACACATCTATGAGTTTTTGTTGAATGCATTCAAGAAATATCAAATCAATCCATAAACTGTATCAGTATTGCACCGGTGAGTACTCAGGTAATTTCTTGGGTTTCAGTAGCGTTGTCAAATACGAAATGACTGAGTCTAGCCATATGATAACTAGTAAACACAAAGAATCAGAATTTATAAAGCTACAAAAGTCGTTCAACATGCTATTCAGGAGAGAAATATACCTTTCTTTCTTTCTTCTCCTCCTTCGATTCCTGGCCATGCGGCTTCCTCTTAGGCTGTGCGTTCTTTGCAACATCTTTCACTTTCTCCTTTGTAGCTCTTCTACCCTGGGGCAAATATTCCACAGGCATCTTCTCCTTCCCACCAAGCAAAATCATGTTCTCTTTGCTGTCTTTCATGGTCTTAAAAACAGTCTCGGACAATTTCTTCTTCCTAAACGTTTCTGGGGCTCCAATTCTTGCAGGATGATTATCAAGATTAGAGTACGTAGAGACAATAGTCTCGCAGTCCCAAACCTCAGATTCATCACTACTTTCTTCCATTATGACAAGCTCTTGCTCATCTTGATCAGCATTCTGATACTTCTCCGCATATTCAAGACATTTACGAAGTACAGCAACTGCTTCTCCATCTTCAGGTCCATGCTCTCTTGATAGCAGCTCTGCAGGAGCCCTATATTTGTCATCGAGTTCTACGGTACTGGCTTTGTGAATCTTTAGGGCATCATTTAGCTTTGAAGCCAGGGATTCGTCTTCTTCAACCACTGACCCGTTATAATCATCATCATAGTCTGTCCCATACTCCTGAAGTTCCAACTGTCGAGACAAAAGAAGTGGATACATTCGTCAAAATCAAACAAATACAACCATTAGAGGAGGTAATGCTTGATGAAATTAGCCATGGACGGAAATGAAGGATTGTCACTCAACTGGACATGTATGGAAAATACTCTAATTTTAGAAACTCGACCAATATTAAGCCAATTCCTCACACTTCAAGACACTTGAAAGATATATGAAAGACTACAGAAGATACAAATAAGATAATCGACAATGCTTTGATCTTCAGATAAGGTGACCATACTCAAATTTTGTTGCTATTGCTTGGCTTTGAAGTTACCAATCACAAGGTCTAAAAGTAGAAGTGTAGTGAACTATCCATTGTTCGCACACATGATTCCATGATTCAAAATAGTCACCAGCAAAAAAGAAATAATCTCACCAAATCAAACTGTTCATCCACAAGTCGGCGAACCCTCGGCTTCTCATCAACAAAATCTTCCTCATCAAGCACTTCATGACCTACACCATTATCATGTCTTGTAGGCATAGCACTTGCAAAAGACTGATGAAACTCTTCCGAAACATCAACATCATCATCTTCATCGCCTTCTTCAGGAAGATTTCCTTTGAGGATGAAATCGTCCTCTAAAACCTCAACATCAGACCCAAACCGCGATTCATCATCATCGAGCAACGCCACCACTTCAGGATCCAACACCTTCTGAACCCTCACATTAACTGTCCTCTCTGCCACAGCATAAGCCGTTTCCTCATTCAGCTCATCCTTCGCATCTCTCAACCTAACTTTCGTAGCATCATAAGCCTATCATACAAACAACATCAACACAATCAAACATGAAAAAACTACTCAGGGACATAATTTTCCAATCAACCACATAATTTTCCATAATAAGAAATCAAACACCCAAACCCTAACAAAAAAAGCAGAGACCTTGACATCAAGGGGAAGCTGCCCGAGCATCGGACCCTTCGGGTTCTCATAATAAAACGACCCGCCACCACTATTCTTGATCTCCCTCATATGAATCAAGTAATTATACCCATCATCAGGTAAACCCAAGTCCAGTATCTCCCTCCTCACACTCTCCGGCAACCCGCCCGCCCTCGATCGAGCTGGATCATCTCGGTTTCCTCGCCCACCAAACCCATCATCATAACCCTCTTCAAAACCCTCTCCATCTTCATCAGCGTCACCGAATCTCGAATCAAACTCATCAAACCCACCAAACCCATCATGACTATTATAATTGTGATCGTTATTGTGATGATCGTGTGTTGAATCGTCGAGGCCGGGGAATGAAACCGGGTTGTTATCGACCCGGATGAAGACCCGGTCGTTTTCGGGTCCGGCTCCGTAATTGGGATCGGAGGTGTCTCGTGCAATGAGCTGGAACGTCGCCGATTTCTTCTTCTCTATGAATTTCTTCTTCACCATTGTGTGGAAGGTGAAATTCGACGGCGAATTTGGGGGATTTAGGGCTAGGGTTTTGGGTGGGAGAGTATGAATGTGATGAGGGGTGAGATTTGGGCTTTGGGTTTGTTTGTTGTGGGCTTTTAGTGTGATTTAGGTTGGGTTGGATCGGATATTCTGAAGGACTTCATGAGCTCGTAAGGAAATCGTTCGACGTGATTTGTAGACATGTCGTTTGTTTGTTTGTTTTTTTTTTTTTAAAAAAATCCATGTATGACGAAAGTTATTGGGTTGTTGTAAGCACAATGAACGTTGGATATTGCTATGGATCTATGACTAAATCATTGCGTTGATCTGTATCGATCTTTAGAGTTGATGTTTTTCATGATATTAATAGGATCATGTTGCAAATGGTTCATAACCTCATTTGTTCAATATTTGGGTAAAGATATGAGTCTGGTGCATACATGCGTGATAGTGGGATTCATCTTGGGAGTTGAATACAATCGTTGGGCTGTTTCCTCATCTTCTCAGTTCAAATGGCGATCGCATCATGGTTGAATGGGTGACCCATCGAGGAAAGTCTCTCATCGGTTCAAATTGGCGATCGCTTAGGGAATTCATTAACGTGTCAAAAACGTAGTTATGCATTGATTCAACTTCAGTTTTCTCTCATCGTTTGTCTGTGCAGTAAATTTATCAACTTTTCAGTTGAAAACTTGAATTATACAAGCCCGTTGCTAGTACATGCTAGATTTTGGGAAATAGGACTCAAGGAAGACGAACTAAAATCAGTAACACAAAGATGAACGAGAAGGACCGAAAACCAAAACTGAATCTTTGGCACACGAATAGTTAGCATATTCTAATGAGAGTGTTCGAGGTCATACATCCATATCAAAACAAGATCAAAGAGACATTAGTTGCGCCCTTCATGCACTCATACATCGACTCGTTCAATTACCATAAACCAGAATTTAACCATAAAACTTTCATATTCTTCAACAAATCGATGAAACGTAATGAACACAAAAGTTTCACATGCCTATATCTAACCTCTCCTCGAACCAAAACTGGTATCATCGATGGTGACGACAAATAAATGTGATGTAGGGGTCCAAACGTATAACATATAGTGCGCTGCAAGTGATCGTGACGAAGACCCCTTGGCCAAGAGTGTTTGGCATCTATGGTTCCTTTAACTATACGTATATTAGTTTTTCTCTCCTTAATTTCTAGTAGTATAAATAGATGTCACGCTTTGCCGTATTCTGACTCACACATAAATCCTCACCAAATATGGCATGTTCAATCTCTCCATGCTTCCTTTTCCTGTTTATGATACTGACTCTTATCCATGTAGCCGACCCTACTGCTGATCTGCAATCGAATGTTACGGACTTAGAACGTGACGATCGTGTAGGCAAGTATAATCACTCTTTGTACGCAGATGATCCTCATGTGGGTGCTCGGGGTAAGAATAAGATAGGTGGCAGCGGCGGGTGGAGTTACTCATGGGGATGGGGTGGAGGCGGAGGAGGTGGTGGAGGCGGCGGCAAAAACGGAAGTGGATGGGGTTGGGGATGGGGAGGGGGAGGCGGTGGCGGAGGCAAAGGTTGGTGGAGATGGGGTTGTGATGGCGGGAATCATAAGCACGGTAGCCACCAGCTGCGAGATGGGAAGAGGGTTTCGGGACTACAGGATGAGTACAGGGTCGGAGAATATGCGAAGTGTGTGGTTAAAGGTAAGTGTCATGACCTGAGGTTGGTTTGCCCGCTACATTGTGGCGGGCCTTGCGCCTACGATTGCAGGAATATGTGCAAGGCTCATTGCATCCGCTAAGCGACTTGGCTTGTCCAATGTCGCTAGGCGTTGAACCAAGATACGTCACCTGTCTTCCTTGCTCCTTGGTAGAGACTAGATTCCCTCATTAAACCGACTAATTTCTATTTCCTTATAACAAGTTGTTATCTGATCTCGATGTTTCTATTTGTCACGTGGTCGTATAATGTAATCAGAGATTTCATTTCTTATGTACCAAAGGCACGTCCATCAAACGCTTCTAATGTTAGCAAGGTAAGCTACATACAGTAGACTGAAACCTAAATATATTCAGAGGAAAGTGTAGAGAATGAGCACCTCCTAATAACGTCCGAGCAGGTTCAAGAATTCAAGCATTCGAGTCTGTTTGCTCGGACCTTACTGTTTTTATTGTCAAGATATCGCTTAACGTGAACTCGAATCATATCGAATATGAACGAAATAGCTTGGATCTGGAACACACACAAGACGTTTTACATAAGCACATGGTGAGTTTAGGTAAATCCCAAGCGGGATAACAATCCGTCAGGAACACGGATCTTTGAGTAATCACTTGAACATAAGAGTCCTCGTGAAAAGCATACCTCGATCAAGCAATTCGGCTGAGGTCTGTGGCTCTGACCCAGATACACCTCTTTGCCGTTAACTGACGCCGGAAACTTTCCTAGATTTTTCAGATGAAATGATCCGTCTCTTTCCATCCTTATTATTGCCTTGTGGTGTTGCATAGAACAACAGTTATCAACATTCAGTACTCAATAAACAGGAACAGTTTCTCAAAGCAAGATCGATTCGGCATTCAGTTATTCTCCAAAATGATTAATCAGCCAAATAGCCACATCGGTTTGGAAAACATAAAGGAAACGTGATCAGAAGTCCGGAATTTAAGGTTAAGATCATGAGGCTCACCTGTTGCCGTGAAATTTTTTTAGCAGGACCTTCTCTGCCCAAATCAATGTCAACAAAGACGTCGTTTGCCGCTCTCCCCAGTAAAACCTGAGTTGATGAAATCAAAGATCAAACACATATCCAAGTGGGAGTTCAAGAACATAGAACAGATCATTCAACAAGGAGTATTAGCTTTCTAGGTATTGAGTATCAAGCACAACCCACTAGAGTAGGTTTTGCTTGATCCCTTCAGACTTCATAGAGACGAGCATTGCTTTAATGTAAGTCGACCAATCAAGATATCAATACCTCAGGTTTCTTAATATAATGCTTTGAATTACGGCCATACAGAACTGCGAAAGCTCCATGAGAAGCTATGGCTCTTTGCATATAGGAATAGGCTGCCTGTTCCAGCTTTACAGTGGCTCTCTTTGCTTCCTCGTTCTGGTATTTTGCAACTGCATATATATAAGCCAACATGAAGTCCAACTGTCTTTACGATGGTTGATTTCAGGTTTCAAGTCATATCGACAGGCATTGTGTGCACACTATCGACCAGAAAGGCGTCCAACAAGTGTAAGACAATTAAAGTAACCCAACAAAAGTAGAACAACAGTTGAGCCAAACACAAAAAGCAAAGGACTCTAAAAACTATATGTAAGGTCACCTCTGCCATGGGAGGAAGAATCGTGATCATCTAGACATAAATCCAGCTCAAGAACCTGCCAGCAAAGGCTAGGATGTTACACAAAGCAGTGACGGAGAAGAGAAGGTAAAGAAGAGAGATAACCAGAACCGAGAATCGCTACCATTAATTCAATGTCAGAAAAACGAGGTATATCATCATAACTCTCGCAGAACTCCTCCTCAGAATCCAACAATAAAGGGTCCTCTGGTTGACCAAGGAACACGGCATCTGTGGATACGGCTTTTTTATGCAGCTTATGATCCCTAACAGGTGATGGAACATCTGCATTCCGATCAGCAGCATGGCTACCATTACGCAAAACAGAATCTGATATCTGGGATTGCTTGTCTGCCAGCTTACTCAGAGCTTGTCCTGCCAGCAAAATTTTAGAAGCGTCATTTTTTTGAGAAACTAGGCCTCCCTTGGTTGCCTTAGGATGCTTGACAGTGGGTGCTCTTCTAGGTATCTCATGTTTGGTACCATGATCAGTCCCAGGACTGTTAAGCAAGGGCATGGGAATGGATGAAATAGGATAGCAGGATTAATTAAAGCCACTTTTCTGGGCCGTTGGCCGCTGTTGTTTAGCAGGAAAATCAACCTCATCGTCATCGTCAGATGGAATTTCTGGAAACTCTGCTCAAAACGCAAAAGATCACACCATTACGCCTCTCCAAATACTGAGGGTCTAAAGCGTGTGCTGTTGATCGCTTCTGCTCTGAAGTGGCTTGTAAACACACATGTTGCATGCGATTATTCAAGTCATTATCCAGGTTTCCAGCACAAGAACCAACGGGAATGTCTACATGTAAATCAGGAGCTACTGATGCTCTTGCATCAGCAACATCGGGGAGTTAGAGAATCTAAGTTAGCATTCACACTAGCATCGTCAGGAGAATTCAGTAGATGGGAATCTAGGCCTGATATGTCCACATTGTCGATTGCATCCTTTCCATCATCTCATGCGAAAAGCCAATCTTCAACCCCAGCAAGATCCAGAAGAGCATTCGAAAAATCAGCGGCAAAATCAGTTCTCATTCTGCCATATCCTTCATGTTGAGAGCAACCCCTTCTAAGGGGTCAAATTCCCTTGAGAACTCTTGCATAGTCATCGACTCAATAGTTCTCCAATCAGAAGCTAAAGCCAGAGGGGATGAACAATGAAGAAAGGCATCAGAACCTTTGCAATCAGCACCAGCGGAGCTATTGAAGTAAACTCCATTTTGCTCGAATTCTTGGCTGGTGTTATTAGAGATATCAGGATTTTCAGTTGCTTCTGAATCATGTGCTGATGATTCTTTCGATGACTCCATGTGCCCAACTCGTGCACAATTTTCATTAAAGGTTGAACGATCTCCAAGATCTTGAGGAGTTCGTCCCAGTCTACAGCTTTCATACATCAAAATGTCACGCACTTTGTTTTGGTGACCACTGGTAAGATCATCTGAAGTTCGACGGACTCCACAGGGAGGACACAGCTCCTCCACACCTTTGGGAAAGATATCATGCAAAATATCGGAATAAGAGTTTTCAAATCCACGGGCCTTAAATTCTTTGTTAGAAAGATAGCTACGGTCAATGTTACAATCACCTGGTGGTAGAATCAAATCGAAGGCATTTGGATCAAGGGGTTCATTCCAGATTCTTTTCCTCTTGGCACAGTATCATGCTCCAACACTTTCAAACTTTCTTTTTCCATTGCCGGATCTCGTTCCTTTTGCATCGCTCAAACTGATAGCCTTCAGTGGATCATTATGCTCAAATTCTAGCATTTGTGCCGGAGCATCTGCAGAAATAACTGGGTGATAGAGGAGAGAGTGCCACCGTTATCGCAATTCCTCAATACTATATCTTCTAGAAAAGTAGGGTGCGGTTCATGCCCTTGCTCAATATGTGTGGCAAGTACGTAAAGATAGCGGCTCCCGATATCTAGAAAAGCGAACCGCGCCTTTAGCAAGGGATTCCAAGGAAGCACCTGCCTTCAAAACAGGAAAGGGGCACAATGGTCACCGGACAATGTATGATATAGCTCAATTATAATGAACTTATAAACCCACAAAATGGGACAAACAATGATAAGTCAAAGAACAAAATCACAGGCTAAGCCACTAAGCGCTATGTTAATATCATCTCTATTACTTATCTTGCTAGAAATTAGGCACCAAAATTGAGACTGACATCAGGTGAACAAATAGTCTTCTCACATTCAAGAAGAGGAGTTTGACCTAAGCATCGCACATTCTTCTCAAGGATCCGATCACAGTCTCAATTCTCTACTTATCCTCCTCTCTGAAATCCCGCTCAAAACCGAAGTCTTTGGCACCAACTAAGTCTGAGTTCAATATGAAATTACCCAAGCTGCAAGTAAGAGCCCAACATAAATTTGTTCAGCAGTAGGTGTTGTAGACAAGGGTCAGAATCGAGTTCATAAATTTACACTCGGATGGTTGAACAAGAACAAGAACCACCACCACCAGTATTCCCATCCCAGAACATAACCTTATCCCTGTTATGATCCAGGATGATCATGAATTTCTGAATTTTTTGTTGAATGAGCTTGTTGATATAGTGGAGACTGCTGCAACGAAAGTGGAAAACACATCTCCTGAGAAGATAGCAAATGGACCAAGCAATGGTCATCAAGTAGAGAACAAAGATACTATTTCCTAAAATACCCTCAACAATGCATTGGGTCAAAACCCTAATCTTAAACCCTGAACCCACTCGCCCCGATTTTTGTAAATTTACATTCGGGTAGTTGAACAAAAACAAAACCACCACCACCAGTATTCCCATCCCAGGATCTTTTTGAAGGAAAGACGAAATATAAATAATCTTATCTCTATTATGATATTATTTTCTAAAATACCCTCAACAATGCATTGGGACCCTGAACCCTAATCTTAAACCCTGAACCCTAAACACACTCGCCCCCATTTTCGGGCTTCACTCTACGCTCGATCAACAAAATCTTTTCTACAACACCAAATCATCAATTTTACAAATGCGATATTTTTGTCAACAATACCTCGACGGCGTTTCTGAGAACGAGGTCATCCTCTGGCGTCCGCGGCGTTGTCACAGCAGCCATGGCTCCCATCTTCTTCTTGTTGCTCGATTTCGTCGGAGATCAGATCTTCTTGTGACTCCACGGCGGTGAATTCCGTCGACGGCGAAGGGTTCCGGCGAGTTGAAGTAGTAGTGGTGGTATCGTGGTGATGAGAAAGGAGACAAATCTCTTCTTTAAAAAACAATGCAACAGATGGACTTATCAGTATAAAATTTTACATACGTGTAATCATGATGAGGCGTGATTTGATATGAAAATAAAATTTATATTTATATAATATAAAAAATATATATTATTTTTTTTGTGGGACGGAAAACGTAATAATTTGATAATAATGTGGTGTTTGTGGTTTGAATGTTATTCCCTACGTTTCAAATAAATTATGATTTGTTAACTTAACACGGTTATTAATGAATATATTGATTTTGTGATAATTTATTTTGTTGTCCTTGTGAGTGGAGTGAAACAATTATGAATGGATGAAAAAAGAAAAAAATTAATAAAAAAAGATGATATGATATAAAATAGAGATAATATGAAATTTTGAACATTCAAAAATTGCTTATTAAAATATTGTAATTTATGTGGGATGTTAATTTTTAATAATGTGTCGTAATTTATCTGGAACGGAAGAAGTATATGTCATCGATTGGGATTAAGTTACCTATAAAATATTAAGGATAATATATGAATAAATTTACTCACATCGATTCGTGAAAAAAAGATTCGTCAATATGTCATACTCCCTTCGTCTCATATATATTAAAATGTTTTGACTTGACACAAAAATTCATGAGAATATTAAATTTGTGTGGATTTTTATGAAGAAAAAATTATTTTTTGATGATAATAGAGTTTACTGTAATACTTGTGAGAGATAATAGTGGATGTATGAGATTGATTTGATATTTTTTTATTTTAAAAAATTATCAAAAAAAAAATTATAATTTTTTTTTGAGACTGAACAAATATAGGTTCAAATAAGTATGCCACGCACAAAGTTATGCGTGGTAAGTATCATGATGTAGATTTTGAGTTGGTGGATTATTTGACTTTTTTTTTTTTTTTTGTTCATTTTATTTTTCCAACTTTAAAATCTTCTCACACCGAACTTAAAAAGAAAAAAGAAAAGAAAAAAAGAGTATAATATATTTATGAATAATTCATAACCAATCAGTTTAATTTTTGGATTAAAAATTGGATTCGCATATATATATATATGCTACTCACACATAAAGGGGTGTTGGATTAGTCCATATCAACCGTGAAAAATAAGTAAAAATAAAATATATATGTAAGCAACACATGCATATACAAGTATTAATTTAGACTCATTTTGGATGTCATGGATTCTCCCCTTAACTCTCGGCTGGATTGTAACAACATAGAGGAGTACTAGAATACACACTACACAAGAGGAGTAAAAATCTCACAATAACATCTGTTTCTTGAGAAGTTTCAAATGATCATGTAAAGTCCATACAATGCTTATTTTATTGATGTAATGCAAGATGTGCAACAGGTCACTTGAACCATAACAGCATCATGATCAAATGATCCATCATTATATAGGATCTAAATTGCCATTATTTCTTTAATTTACATATCTGTTGTGCATCTTATATCATAGATGAGCACGCAGGTCTCATATGTCTCCGTTGAATTAACCGGTGGTTGGCAGACTGTTATTCTGATAGGCAACGACATTGGCAGTCAATACGGTATCATTGTCCGCAGTCGCTGGTTGAAGCAATGTATTCGCCTTGAGTAGAGTGAGCACGGATAGCACGAGCGTGACTAGGAACGACATCAATGACAGGATCAGGACCATGGCGTCTGCTACGCCACCCTTCACCTCCTGTGCATATTCCGTCGAAGCTATGGCCAGGACTGTCACCGGGAAGGAGTACGACCACCAGACCACGCTGAAGTTCCTCATCGCTTTCTTGAACAATGCTGGTCTGCACACCTGCAATGTAAGACATTATAGTATATACATATTGGTTATATGATTCAAATTCGAGACACCTAGTTAACACATATAGTTGTAACAGAAAATATCAATAATATTAGTCAACGGGGTCTAGTAAGATCTATTTGTTCAAATCATCAGTCACTTTCCATGCTGAGTTCATCAATGAAATGATTATTTTAGTAAGCCAATCATACAAAGTCAACCAAGGTTGCTAAGGCATTTCAAACGCGGGCTTCTCCGAAAAAGCCTAGCTTTTTGGCCGTACTATGCCTACACCTGATAAATTTGTTCTGTATTCTAATCAATCCTATGACGTTAGACATACAATGTTTACACATCCTAATGAAAATGTCACAATTACATCAGATCACGATCGCTAATGTCGAGTGCGTACATAGGTACCTTATGTTACTGAGAGCAACGATGAGATGCTAGAAACTCTCTTAGGATCATTGGAGCTACAAAAAAACACTTTTGAACCTTACCAGAGATGCAAAGAGGAAGAGCGAAAGAAAAAAGAGCATCTTCGATGCAATATCGAAGTTTCCAACGATGGAATCCCAAGCCAAACTGGCCACACTAGGTGCGGCGAAGAACAGGAAAAACACCGGAGTCAAAAGCGAAGGCAGCACGTCGCTTCCAGAGAGACGCTGGTAAAGCGTCACAAATAACACCAAGTAATGCACCATCCCTAATGAGAACAGGCAAACCGCGCTCTCCTTCCATCCGGTCTGCATCGCGGCTTGTGCGCACACCAGATTCCCTATCACTGACAACTGACTGGTTGGATTCGCGACTGCTGTCAGTTGGAACCTTTTTCCATGAGTGAACCATTGTCCGTATATTTTTATATCAAGAACGACAACAGGCACTGCAAATACCCACCAAAGGATCAAGTATGTCGTTGTCCTCGGAGGGACGAAGGGTGTGGATTGGAGCAAGAGGAGCCACGAGATCCATGGAGCGAAGAGGTAGTTTACACCGATGTGGTGTAAGAACTCGGCCTTGACCTTGTCGAAGTAGAACAAGCACTTAAGCATATAGAGAAGCGAGAATATGATCAATATGAAGAGCGAAAAGGACCATAACACCATCAAGAAGATAGGATGATGAAGCTTGTCTAAGACATGAGATAGGAAGGGATTCGACGATGTTCGTGTTGGCTCGAGGAGCGATTTCCATAACAATGTTTGGCCGCCTAGGGCCAAGCTTATGCGAAAATAACCAGCATGGAATCGCTCTAAGAATGAAGATATGGATCGATTTAGGATCGCGAGGAACAAGTGATGGTTGCCTGAGCTAGATGGATTTGTGCTTGTAAGGTTGATCTCTTGAGATTGAGGTACAATGCCAGCCATTTTGCTTGAAATTATAGCTAGGAAAGTTGAGTGTTGGAGTTGTATGATAGTGCACGTTTTGAGTATGGCAAGGTTTAGAGGTCAATACAAGTTGTTATAAATAGATAAATGGTGGTGATGAAACAAAACATTGCATCCTTCCATTATTTCCTTCAACAAAGTAACCTATATTGTTGACAAACATTAATCATATTAATAATCATAATTATAAATATCAAATAAAATAAATATAAATATCAAAATCAATGCAATAGTCTAATTTTATACTTCCTTTTTCCCATGAAAAATACAAACACTGCATAGTAATTATACTATTTATTATACAATTTGATGCGCTATTTACTATACTAAATAATATGGTAGGAATTTTATGTTGATCTAAGATTATAGTTTATAAGTAAAACTATCTTTGATGTCTCACGATAATTTTACAAAAAATATTTTTTGCTCGTCTCGTGGATCATTCGTAACGTTATCAATTTTTTCGTTTACATGTGCAAACATTGTATTTTTTATGAGATGGAGGAAGTAGTGAATTGATTTTA
Source organism: Drosera capensis (assembly GCA_001925005.1). Classification (NCBI taxonomy): domain Eukaryota; kingdom Viridiplantae; phylum Streptophyta; class Magnoliopsida; order Caryophyllales; family Droseraceae; genus Drosera; species Drosera capensis. The sequence goes on along the minus strand of LIEC01005957.1, from coordinate 70,484 downwards.
AACATGATATCATAGTACTATGTCCGGAATGAAAGTATGTATCTTGTAATATTTTTTTCTTGTTCTTTTTCACTCTTTCTGTCCTAAATTAATCGAAACGTTTTGACTCGACATAATTATTTGTATGAGTGTTGAATTAGTGTGGATTTTGATGAAAAATGGATATTTTTTTATTATAATGAGGTTTACTGTAATAATTGTGAGATGAGTTAATGAATATACTATAACAAATAAAATTGATTTGATATTTTTTTATATTAAAAAAAAAGAAACGTTACATTTATTTTGAAACCGACATAAAAAAAAGTTTCAATAAGTTTAAAATGGAGGGAGTATACAGTGACCCTTATGGTAATGAACCGATGCGTTCAAGATACCTCCGTACATATTGTAGACTGTGATAAAATATTATAAATACAAGTCAAAGATTTGAAAGATGCGTATGCGATGTTCTGTATATGATTTTGAGACAGCGAGCGTACAGGGTGTGCTGGATATAGACGATATATCACATTTGCAAATTGCTAATCATCCCTTCTATCCCACCCTCTATCAGTAAAACGGGGGTGGGGTAATCGCTCGTCATCACATTTGATGAATGGACCAAATGGTACTGTACTTTGCCTAGTGTGACAGTTTATGAATATGACATCGTTAACCATCATTAGTAGTTGTGACCAAATATGCAAGGTTGATGGTACGTACCACGACCTTTTTTGTTTTTTTTCATGTTTTTATCATTTGTTATCCGTTAGATATATAATATCATTCATTTGTATTTTTGATTAAATTGATTTTTCGATATCGTTCTTGTTTGCATAAGATAATACAAACTAAGATCACACCTAGTTAATACTCCATCCGTCTCAAATAAAATACCTTAACTCAATAAGAGAATTTATATATGTGTTCAATTTATGTTGATATTATGATACAAAATATTTTTTTAGTGATAATACGATTTATTATAAGAATTGAGAGAGAAATTAGTGAAATATACTATAACTTAAAACAGATTTGATTTTTTTTATGTGAAAAAAAGTTAATAGCATTAAAAAAAATTCATTTATTTTGGGATGATATAAATAGAAAAATGTTTCATTTTATACGAAAGAACTATATGTTATCATTATCATATGCGAACTGATTTAAAATCATTTATATTGATGACAAGTCCCTCATAAACTTATATATAAAAAAACTAGTAACTCTTTCTAATAATTTAAATTTTAGACATTTCAAAAAACTTAGTTTCCAAAAAAAATTATGAATGGAGCTCTAACAAATATGATTGTAGTTACAGTCCTTTTCTCTATTGTATGTAGATTGGATATTGACTTGTTCATGAGCACCTTTGTCACGATGCTGCCTTCACCGGTAAATTAATATTCGGTTTCGTCAAAATTACAACAATTTAACTTGAGAATTAGTTTGTATTGAATATATATTAAATAATATTAAAAATAAGATTAAAAATAAGATTTATTGTAGTAGCTGTGAGAGGATTTAATGGATGTAGTTTAACTGATTAAATATTATTCCTTACCAAATTGGGAACGTTGTATTCGCTTCGTCTCATTAAAATTATATTTATTTTATATACGTAAATTTAGATTTATCTTTTTCATCACTCGACTTCAATTCTTAACCACACAATCTTTCTCTCTCAATCCTCTTAAATTCCTAACCACATAATACTTTCGAAAAATGAAAATATTGTAAATAATTTTGGAAAGATCAAAGTGACAAAATGATGTAATTATTTTAAGATAGAAATATAATTTTTTTGTAACATCCAAATAAAACAAGTATAGTAATTTTTATAAATGGACAAAATATTAACAAGTATATAATAATAGAGGATAAGGGGGCGACAACAAATAAAGCAAATAAAGCTGTAGCTCTTTTTACTGGTCTTTTACAAAATAAAATTATTCTCTTTTTACCTGTCTTTTATTCTTATGGGTATGGCTCAGTGTGAGATTTATATTTTTAGATCTCACATCAACTATTCGAATTTTTATTAAAACTGATTTCTAGATATTTACATTAAAAAAATTCAAGACTAAGATCACACCTACGCACGGAGTATATGTTATCATCACCATATTATATTTGATTAGATATTGACTTACTCATGAGTACCTTTGCCATGATGTTGCCTTCATGGGTAAAATATGCCACGCAGTGTCACCGAAAATATAATATTTATTTAAGTTGGATATCTTATAAAAACTATTATATTATTTTTATATTAGGATTTTTTTTTAAAATTATCAAACATCCATTTTTATTTTATATCACATCAATTCATCATATTATTTTTTCCCCTTTATTTTTTTTGTCACTGTTCTCTCTCTCAATCCAAAAAAACAATAAATCTTTATTTATAAATAAATAAATATATAAATATAAATTCTTATTTCAGATTAAAATCGTTAAATATTTTTTTGTAGGCCGAAATGAGTAAGATAGGATAAAGGGGCAAAAACAATTCTTGTGTTTAAGTCACCATTATGCAATTGTAGTAGTATGCCATATCTCAAAGTGGTACAGAGAATGAACCAACGTGCATTGATCCATATGTCTGAGCTAATCAATGTGTTACAGTCCAATACTTGCGTCTTTTAAATTTTGTTACGAAGCATACACTCAACACATTATGTATCGTTTTTACGTGCTTTTACTTCTCTTTGGTCTGTAGAGAACACCTCGACGACGAAGGTGTTTAACATATATCTATCTTGCGCATTGCATTGACTTTGATTTTTCGGTGGCAATTGATCGGGCGTATAAAGAGGAGTGTTCGATCTGTACACTTAGTACAAACAACTTCAATTCATATATGATTAGTAAATTGCCATGGCCAATGAACACTTAGTCGAAGTCCAATCTTGTTTATTTCTTCTTCTTCTTCTTCTTTTATTTTTTATTTTTTTTCTGAAGACAATCTTGTTTCATTTATGTAACTAGAAAAAGGCTACTATGAATCATATACAGAACTACAAAAGTCAAAAGAATGACGGGTGATATACATTTGAGGCCGGCTGTCAAACAGTTAATATAAACTTAATATATACTAATATTCCTATAATCTTCGTGTTTTGGGATCATCATCCCAAATCGATCGAGCAATGCATATATGTATACATCTCATATTTCAATGCAAAAGTTCAATCCCTGCTCATGCAACTTGTATGTACTTTATCTCCTTTTTTTTCTCAAACGTATGTACTATTACTTTCATCCTATTTAAATTATAAAGATTTAATCCGTTATGATAATTTATATGTATATTGAATTAATAAGAAATGATAATTTCATCAGTGTGAGTATATGAGATAAACGGATGAGAAAAAGAAAAAAAGACAAATAATGATGGATGGATTGACGTAAGATATTTTTATTTGAAAAAAAAATTCATAAATAAAAATATATTATAATTCGTATGGAATCCATAAAAAAATATTTTAAGGGAGTATATGTTTTGGATATTGTATTAAATTTTATTGGTTAGATGGCACGCAATTTGCGTTGTAGGTGAAAATGACAGGATTGGAAATTCGAATGCTTTGACGTCAAACTATGGAAGTACTATATAGGAGTAGTCTTGTTTCTCTTTCTTTATTCAAAAGAAATTTAATCGTTGTGCTGATAAGAAGAGAAGATTTTTATTAAGATCACACCAAACCTATCATCTTCATTTCAATATATGGCTGGAAAACCAAGAGTCCAAGTGGTGATGCCGCCTTCACTAGTTATCAATATAGTACTACTAGACCAAAAATATTATGCTATGGTTTGATGCCCTCAGAACATGCATATATATATATATGTATATATATATGTATAAAAGTGTCACAAGTCTATTCAAAAGCACTTCATTTTCAGATTAGAACTTTGTTTTCTCCAAATGAAATTTGTTACACTGTTTTCTCATTCTTCATAGCAAATCCGTTGTAGTCTAGTTGGTCAGGATATTCGGCTCTCACCCGAAAGACCCGGGTTCAAGTCCCGGCAACGGAATTTTTTTTAAATTTTTGCTGTCTTCAGCAAAATTTGGGCTGGGCCTTCAGCTTCACTCGAACACGAACAATCGGGCAACTATTTGGGCTTGGGCGGAGCTGATATGTGATGTGATGACTTTCTTTCTTGTGGCTTTGAATTGATCCTTTCTGCTCAAAAACAGATTAGTCATTTTAATATATTTATCGACACATGAGAGGATTTCGACACAAACGATATATAATCCTTTCATGTGTCGATTAATGATTTTAATGGGAATTGTATTTTCTTTTTGACGCCAGCACTCGTGTTAGATCATCAACGGGATTATGTAGATGTAACTTGTAAGCTTTTGGTTGAGACACCATGGTACATTGATAGGAAAACGGCCAACAGAACAAATAATTTGTCATAATAGTAGCAATGCTAACACTAGAAAACTTAGGGCCAATAATTACCTCCATTATCTTAGACCTTATGGTTATTTGCTAGTCCAACTAGCTAGCTTTAGATCTGGCTACGCCATGTTGTTGATTATGAGGCCCTTTCAATTAGTTATCAAGCATAGTTTGGTTCGATTGAAGTAAATTAATGTTGCACGATAACTAATTGATATCAATAGATCACAGTAAGAAATTCTGGAAGACGGCTTACAAGAATGGTTCCGATGAAATTGTAACCTTCCGCGGCTTATAAGAATGGTTTTGTAACAGTTATGTTTAATACTTATGCCGGTCATCCAAGTGTGGAGGAAGTGCAAATCTTAGTTAAGGTACTAGGATCCGGCAAATAGCTATACTTCACATGTATGTGATATAAATGTGTAAGTTTAAATGTATATATTCTTTCTAAAAAAAAAGTAATATTGATCAGGGGTAATGAATTGCCCATGATGTTTTCTCCTTGGTTAATGCAAAATTACCTATTTAAAAAGAAGAAGAAGAAGAAGAATCGTCCACAATGGGTTTTTTCACAAACAAAAATAAAGTTTAAATGCATCTATTCTTTCTAAAAAAAATATATATTTCCTCGATCTCGAAAATATTGATACGTTTTGATTTTATACATATATCGATGCAATTAAAGATATAATTATCTACTGAAGATATAATTGAGTGTAAAACACTATACGAAAGATTTTTTATATTTATAGAAGATAAAACCTTTCATGCTAACCTAATAAGATTGAAGATGGAGGAATTCGATATAGTTCTGGATATAGATTAGTTAAACAAATATGAAACAGTGATGACAGTGAGAACAAGTAGTGTTGGGCGGCCATGACCGTACGAATGTCTAGTGTGACAACATCTAATATTGGCTTTACTTGGTTAGTTAACAAATTACGAAACAGAGACCAAAAGAAGGAAGAAAAAAAAAGGGAGCATCATATGATTTGAAGGTTTCACGTGATGTTTGCTAAAGTGGTCTATCTCTTTGCTTTTAGTATCCCAAGTCAATTTGCAGTAAACTTATGAGTTTTGTGATCTTGATCATTAGATTAATTTGTTCAATTCATTGATGAGAGACAAGGCTAAAAGAAGAGCTCAATATCAAAGATTAATCTGATAGAAAGAAAAACCAGTAATCATCTCATGGTTTTCACGTGGTTAATGTGGATAATCGTAACAATGTCATAATTTCATCACTATGAAAAGATTGGTCACACATGAATCAACCTTGGTTGACTAGATCAATTATACAGTGTAACATTGTGTGATGACTAAGATCAAACAAGCAAGGCGCATAACACATCAAACATCCTCCTCACCAGTATAACCAAAACTCTACCTGCTAGGGTGCGACTGATATGCTATGCTATACTGTGCTTGTCGCTCCTAAATTTACTAGTTAGATCTAGCATTTTAATATTAGCATTATAAAAAATTAGGGGGCATAAGTAATTTATCAAAAAGTGGCATTGTAATCCATAAATTTTGTTAACGTAACCACTTTTTTTTTATTCTTTTCTTTTTTCGAGATGAAATGGTAAGCACATTTTTTTTAAAGTAAACTTCACATTATTTTAATGGAACGGAAAAAGAAAACTGAAGAAACGAGGGCCCCATTCGGACGACAGGGAACAGCGAGAAATACCCGGGCGAGTTTCTCGGCCCAAAAAGGTGAACGAATCACTGCAAAGCCTGATAATCTTCCACGTGGAACTCTCTCGTCCGTAGGATCATCCCAAACCAACGGCCAACATCACCACCATAAGTGTAAAGTCCTTCCTACGCACAATAGTCAACATAGTCACAACATAAATAGTTAATAGAATTATTCTGTTAAGATAAACTTCGCTTATTTCGTCCCATAATTTTTACTTCTTTTTAAAAAATGTGTGTCATTGTATTTTTATCGTTTCCTAATTTTTATATAATATTTATTTCGATATGGAGTTTGTAATAATTATTATTTTTTTGTAAAATTATTATAAACACAAATGATAAAATAAGGTTTGATTCTTAATCATAGTCCAAAAAGACACTCCAATAATTTGACATCTTTAAAAACAAAGACAAAACATCTCGAATAATATGTATCATTACAAAAATTATAAGACAGAAGGAAATATTTTTTATCGGAAAGAGTACAACATTTATATATTCTATATCTCTATATGCAAGGATGCAAAGTCTAGTTTTCATTTATTAAAAAAAAAAATTTGTTCATCACGCAATAAACATATATAGTTAAAATACATAATTAAAACAACCATTAATATTTTATAAAAAAAAGTTTGCAAAGTTTAATATTTGATCATTTTACAACATTAATCAAATTTTTCTTCGATTTTAACCAAAGTAAAGATCGTTGTAGTAATAAGGGATAATTATTTTTTTGATACTTAATATAAATTTTTCTCATATTTTGATATCTATTTTGATTCTGACACTTTATATATATATATATATAATTATAGTTCATAGACATATGATATATAATTCACAGAATTAATATTTACAGTTTATGAATTTTAATTAATACTAAAACATAAATAAAATTTTATTAAAATATTTTTATATAATTTGCCTTAATAATATAGGGGTGATTTTCATGTGAAAAGAAAAACAGCAGCAATGATGAGAACTTACTGATGGATCAAGAAAAGAACAAGTACACAACCCCCATCCTAGAATTAGAAGACAACTGTAGCAGCACAAAGTACCGGAAAAACTCCCACAACTCTACACTCTCCTCTGCTGCAACTTCTGCAACACAAACAGATCATACTATCACAAATCCAAAAGAAAAACCCCGCAGAGAAAAAAAAAAAAAAAAACACAGAGAGAAGAGTGAGTTTGTTCACACAGCCGCTGCTGCTGTAATTGTTTGTTGTCCTCTTCAATCATTTATTAATTTTCCAGTGAATCAAAAAAAAAAAAAGTGAAAAAAGAAACTCAGAGTTGGCCATGGCGGCGTTGCAGTGCTTCCCTTTAATGCTCCCTCATCACAACAGCCCCACCCCAAGCCATCATCAACCCACCATATCACCAAACCCAAAACCAAACTGATCAAAAACACCAATGGCTGGCCTCTTCTCACTCGGCGGCGGCAGTAGAGAAGCGACGACGAGTAGTCAGAATCAGAGCCAGAACCCGGCGGGACCCAGCGAGATGATAAACCCGTGGGGGAGCCCGCCGGGGGTGGTGTTGTACAGGAACGAGGAGGTGTATCAAAAGGGTTTCGAGATATGGCAACAGTACGTCCAGGTCCACCACCACCACCACCCTGCCGGGACGGCCATCCCAGTGGCAGGAGGGCTGCCCCCGAACCTCAACCACCCGCATTTCCAACCCCACCATCCGGACCCCACCTTGTACCAGCTGGGGGACTCACTGGGGTCCGGGCCTGGTGGGGTGGGACCCTCGATGAGGTCGATGTCAACGACCTCGTCGAGGGGACTGAGGTTGGGATCGGTAGGTGGGATCGGTGGTGCGATTAATTGTCAGGATTGCGGCAACCAGGCGAAGAAGGACTGCGCCCACATGAGGTGCAGGACCTGTTGTAAGAGCAGAGGGTTCGACTGCCCGACCCACGTAAAGAGCACGTGGGTCCCTGCTGCAAAGCGGCGAGAGAGGCAACAGCAACTCGCCTCAATGCAGCAGCAGAATCCGGATCAACAACAGCAGAGTCAGCAACAGCAGCAACAACAGCAGCAGATTGATGTGATGAGAGGTGGCGAGAAGAGGATCAGACATAGTAGTAGTATGAGCATTGTGGTTCCTTCACGTTTAGCTGCTGGCGGTTCTTCTGCAGGTAAAGAATTGCAAGTGTTGTGCTTGTGTAATTCTTTTGTGATATGATTATGTCTGTGTTTTTGCTTGCCTGCCTAGCTTGCAAACGCTAGCTCTAAGACAAAATGGCTAGATTGATGGATTTAGACATTGACCCTTTTATCTTTTCCATGTTCTCTATCTATTTTTAAATTCATATGAGATTTCGGATTATTTGTATGATATGCATATATTACACGCCCATATTCTCTATTGTTGCCGGTCTATTCTTCAAATAATTCTTCTTTTTCACATATGCCTTTTGATTTCTTACAAAACTTCGTTTTCATCTTTTGATTCTGATATCTAATGTATTGACATTACTATCAGGTTTCGAGGTTGGACAAAGTTTTCCATCAGAGGTGAGCTCGCCGGCAGTGTTCAGATGCGTGCGCGTAACCTCGATCAATGACACCGAGGAGCACCTAGCATACCAAACGGCAGTGAGAATCGCGGGGCACGTGTTCAAGGGCATTCTCTACGACCAAGGTCCAGAAGGCCAATACAATGCAGAAGACGAAGGAGAAGACAGAGGAGACGATAGTCCACGAGGAAGCGGCCTACAACAACATAATCTCCTAACAGGCATTGGTATCGCCACGGGCAACGAAAATACCGAAGGTGGTGAAGCCACGACCGGGACATCTGCATCAGCAAGTGATGCAGCCGGAGGTTTGTATTCTACACCGATCAACGCTTTCTTGGCGGGCACACAATTTTTCCCTCCTCCGAGATCTTGATGCAAATGCCACAACTTGAGAGGTCTCTTAACTTCTCTAGTTGTTGTTTGTCGTTTAATTAACATGATAGTAGTTTTTAAGAGCTCTAGGTAGCTAGTTTAGCACATTATTTGTTACATGATTGATCCATCGATTTCCCTATTGTGAATGGGGATGTCTTTGTCATCGAAATTCGCGACCAGAAAGTTATTGAAGAAGATGATGTCCAGAGAATTGAATTGAGGGCTTCATCAAATTTAGACATTTTTTTTAGCATGTAGGTAGGAGTGTTATGTGGAAATTGGTACTACTAGTTGAAGTATTGTAGTGATATTGATTCAATGGAGTTAAGTCAATTCATGAGGAGAAAGTTAATCAATCGATCATTAGTTGATGGTTTAGTTATTGTTTAACATTCATATATAGTTTTTGTTAACCCACATTGGACTCGGAAGAAGAATTATGACATTAACATATGAGTTGGTTCGATGGATGATCCATTGATTTTGATTTTTAGATTCAGATATTACCTATTCGATTTAAGTCAATTTTTTAAAAACGGATTCACATAAATTTTAATAAACTACGAATTATTTTCAAGATATATTTAGAATCTTTGGTTGATGACTAAAACTGATGTTTCATTGTCTGCATTTAAGCTTTCGCATTCTTGTAAAATTTCTATCAGTATCATTTTATAATGGGGAGAGTACACTGTAAGAGATTGGGATGGGGAAGTCAGCTTCACCTTTTTTCTGGGATGTCAGATGGGTTTTGAACTCGAGGCATGCTGCGTGCTGCTTTTTCTGAACTCGATTTTCCCAATTTTCATTTTATCCGCCGTCAACGTGCATGCCGGAATTTAATACTCCGGCCACACTTTTTGTCACAAATCATTTCACATTTACTATACTACACATATCTCGAGACTCAAATCTAGCTTTCCTTTTGCAATGTTGAATTGGCTGTGAACGACGCTTTCGTGCTTCCAAACAATCTTGACACCATGGAAGAATTTGTGGAGGTAATAAGATTTAACTTGTGTCGATCTCAAAGTTTTGTTCGTTCGAAAATATTGTGTAACGAAAAAATGAGTTTGTTCCTATTAACATATAAATTGTATGTATAACACATCCCACAGTGAAGGATTTTTTTACACAGTTTTTCTTTTGAAATTTTTTTAATTATTTAATCTTCATTATTCATTAATTTCTAATAATAAATAATACAAGCATCATATTTCTTTTACCCATTGAACAATGTTAGTGATAATTTAAATACTTCTTCTATCCCATAATATTTACAACATCATAGAAGATAACACTGTTTCATATGTATTTTGATGAATTTCATTCTTATATATATGTATAAAATATCAATTTATATAGAAAAAATAGATATAATATAAATCAACAGTTAAGATTAAAATATACAAGGATAGATGTGTTTGGGGATGTAAGTCTCACTTAATGATAGTGCATTATCATTAATATAGCCATGTGGGTATATTAATTATTGAACTATCATTTCAATATGCATCTTTTTTTCATATTCTAATCTCAACCGTTAAATATATTTAGTCACATCTAAGACTAAGTCTAAGTGAATCATTACATATATTAGTCAAGTCCATTTATATATTATGCAATGATCAGATATCATTTTGAATGATTTGAAAAGATTATGCAATGTTCCAATTGGAACGAGTTGGTTATCAAAAATGTATGTACGTATCTAATTCAGTTCATCTCCGAAAATATGCCATATTATTCATAGTGAATGCCAATGACGATTCATGTGTTTGATTCCACGTACGAATTAGAGCGTATATAAATCACATATACGCTCTCGTGTAGTTGAATTTCTCATCAAGCAACAGTGTTCCTGATCTCATTAATCCTTCTTAGCATCCCTCATTATCTCATAGTGGCAAACTTTGTGACTCTTTTTAAGAAAAAATGTGACAAACATATTAGGCAAGGAAGAGTTGAATGCAAAGTTGTTGAAGAATGAAACAGACATGCAGATATGTGTATGTGATCATTTAGCTGCTCTGATCTGATCATTATATGCTGCAGCTTCTGTTCCTTGAATTTAATACCATCTCCTGCGTGTATTGCATGTGATATATGCTGCTAGTTTGTTTCCATGGTTAATTGATCAATTTTCACAATAAATAAGAATAAATAAACAGCAAGTTCCAGATCCAGTCAGTCTTGATCAAGTGCAGTTAATAGAAGTACTACTTGTACAAATTCAACTTGAGTATAGTTGTTGTTGAATGATGATCAGCTCCCTATAGCTATTTGGTCATAAGAATAGTGTAGCTGTTATTAGGATGCTATGCTTGGGTACCTTTCACCTTAGCTTTTTGGGGTCTCAACAATTTGGGAGGCCTTCCACTTTGTTCTCTGGCCTTCTTAATTTCGAGTCTCTGGCTCGTAGAAATATGAGTTTCACATAAATATGATGGATGAAAGGTGAAAAGGACTCATGAACTATGTGTTGCAGTGTGGTTTTTGAATTGTCAGATGTGGGATTCTAGCATATATATCGATCGAATATTCTGATCCCTCTCACACGAAAGTCCATTTGGGTTTGAGGAGCGGAGTGATCAAGCTAAATCAAGTGTCATATGAACACCACATGTATAAGTGGTTTAATGGAGGAGTAAAATATAGAACTCGTAATCTCAATGTCACTTATGTTCTGATATCATATTGAAAAATCAACTTTAACAAAAATCTGAGTTGATGATACGTATACCAAAATTCCTACTTATCTAACACAGACGAGTATGATAACTTGAATATTAGAAAGCCTAGCTAAACAAGCATATTAACCTAAATTAAGTTATAGTACACGTTGAAGTTCATGTTCATAATTAAATACCTAGATTATGATGGTCAACTAACATAATAGGTTTCATATAATATAGATGCTTGTGGTTGTGTTTCTCTTCAATCAACAAATCGAAGGATGTTCCTAACCAGGATGTTTTGCTTGGTCGAATATCATCATATCAAAGTATAGGATAGACATAGAGTAGTTCTGCTTCTGATCAATATTGTTTGACCTGACTCCTTTCATCCATAGATGTTAGTAATAGTTAATCTATTGTACTTTGTTTTATTTAAAAATGGTAGTCCTGTAACCTCGTCTAAAGGTTAGGTTAAGGTACATGTTATTACTTATAACTAGTGATTTTAATGTGCACGCCGTGTTCACAACAATCTTTGTTTGATATATATTTATGGGTTTTTCTCCCAAAACCCTGTATGTGACGGGTTATTATCTAAGCGATTGTTATTGTTAATTCAGTTTCTTTTTGAAAAATAAAGTTGGTATTTAATATGATATCAGAATGATATGATATTAATAAGATTATAAGTTTGAATTCTACACAAACAGTTCTCGGATCCGTATAGTAACACCTTGAAATGCCCAAACTACAAAACTAACAAGAAAACAAGCAAAAAAGCAACAAGATTTAGGCATTAGGGTTGAGGGAAGACCTAAAATGGTACGGGGCTAAACGAAGCTATGTAGAAAAGGGGTAAGATGAATTGGGTTCTTTTGAGAGAGACTTGCCCATGCCTCAAGGCTTGCAGTTTCCATAAACGGGATCTTTTGAAATTTGGAATCGTACAATTAGGCAAGCCTCACTACTACTTGGCTACACAATACACTCGATTGCCAACTTTGTGATTTTGAATGCATTATCTACACATTGATTCAAAACATGAAACATTGTCTCACGAATCTGAAAAGCAGCTAGGTCGGCAGAAAGGTAGTCGCATGCGAGGCAGAATTCATAAGATGTACGGAAGATCCGAGAAGAACGAGATGTATACAATCTTATCCCTAATGTGAAGAACAAAGAGACTATTGCTCGAACATCACGAAAGTAAATGCTCATCATAGAAGTGAAATTCCGACATGTAATGGCTACTGAATAGTTATCCCTTGGTCTAATCTCAAAGTACAACATTTTCATTCATCGTCGAGTCATTTATCATACGTACCGCCCATTTGCGTACTCAATAACTACATTACGGATTTGGTTGAACAATGTAATTAAAATGTGGCACAAGACGATCTTCACACACAAACTGTACCAAGAATTTCGGCCTTTAGTTAGCATAACCACCATGCCTACCGTTCAGCATCAACAAAACCAGCAAAACAATATAGCCAAACCACATAGCTTGTAATAAATCAAGTCCTATAAGTTTGAGTAGCATGTGGAGGCAATTGCATAGACAGCTAGCTACTAGATTGATGAATAAAACGCGATACAGCCAATAAGAGAAAAGATGAATAACAGATTCAAAGGTATCAGTTCGCAGAAAATCAAGCATAGTGATGCTAATAGAGTGTATAGGTTCATTAGGGTGTGGCCATAATCGTCGTGGAAAGATTTACAGTAGACCGTCTATGCGTACTACTCTAATCTATGTGATTATGTAGGTAAGTATTATGGTGCTAATACATTATTAGTCTAGTAGAGCGGTCCGCTACTTTGTTTGATAGAACTAAAAAATTATCAACCCTGGTGTTGCTTGAAATCTATGGTTTGATAAAATCAGCCACATCACAGAGTATTGAGTCGATGATTAGAGTCATTGAGTGCCGGATTCAAGGTTAATGACTTATCTGATCATTCACACGCGATCATGGCATGTTTATGCGGGATAGAGTTTCAACAAATCATCAATCTTAAGAAAACAAAGATACTTAAGAATAAAATTTACAGGTAGAATTCTCTGTACCTCATTCTTGTTGTTCAGGACATTAAACTCCGTCGTAGCCGACTGTGCTGCAAACTTCCTTGAGTTGCAGCAAGTTCTTTAGTGCAAAATTCGTTACAGATAGATAGCGGTATACTTACCTGCAGGTTATCTGACGATGAACAGGAAAAACCAGGTTCTTCTCACAGGAAACATCTTTTTCTATGTCATAGCCATTCAAAGGAGAAGTCCTAGTTAAAAACACAAGGCAGGGAAAGAACAAAAGTGAAAAAATAACTTGAGATTATGAAGAATGATCTTATGAACACCAGTATCATTCCCATTCATGTCCCTCATCGCCCTTTGGTTATTCCTACTTAATCGGAGCAATGCACCTCACTCATACAACCTTCAACCGTCAACAAAGAAAGATAAACTCATTTCATATATACAACAACAAATCCAGATATTTATGTCATAAATAAGGGTTACGAAGAATAAGATACACATAATCTTATCCCTTTTGTTAACAATAAAGATAAACCCATCTCAATAATCATATTCCCAAGAATCCAGTCGAAAACCAGATCGAAAGCTAGGATTTTACATAAATCGGATAACCCATTTTTAACCATTAATCTCATATTGATAAACTACCTTCATGTCATACATTACTTTGCCTGATAACATTAGGATTGTTCTCATCAGATCCATCCATTTCACCAATATTCTCCACAAAACCCACTCGCTAGATCCAAAAACCCAAAATCACAATACCTAAAATTCATAACCAAAAGAGAAATCAACCCGAATCTCGAACAAACCAACCCATAAACACACATTCAAGAACAAACCCAGAAAACCAACAATGGAAAACCCAGAATTGAATACCTCTCAATTTGAATTAATACTTCGAAGATAAAGAAAGGGATTTTGAAGCCCCAATTCACTTCACTCTCTAGAATCTCTTTTCTTCTTGAAATTGCTTGGCAGTGTGATATGTGGATTTAGAGTTCCAACGGCTAGATTTTGAAAAACTACGGCTAGTTTATGTAAGGTAAAAGATAAAGATAGAAGAATGAAGAAACGAAAACATTTTATTTGTCTTTGCCTCCAAATATTTTTTTTATTTTTTTGGGTTCAATGTTAATCGTTATATCTGAAAATTATACATCTAAGTCTTTGAACCAAGATTATTGAGTTCAGTATGGTGATTTTTATGAAACTTTATGTAATGAAATACTGTACCACTTACGTCTTACCGTTGGCGGCCGGGGATCCAGATACAAGTTTGTGTGATAAAAGTCCCAATTATCATAAAAATGGTGAGAGCATTTTTGCCTGTTTCATCATAGTTTTCCCTGAAACAACCAAACCAAGCATTATACAACATATTAGAAACACCAGAATCTGTGATTATACATCAAGAGCTAGCAAAGAATGGCAATAATCTGCGAGTCGAAAGGATCACCAATTTTATGCGACAAATATAGAGATGAAGATCCAAACATAACATTACAAAGTTGTGATTCCAATACCAGTAACATTTATCACAGCAATAACATAACTGGAGTTCATGCGGACCTCCATATAATTTTACATTGCCCTGCACCGAGGAGTACTTGAAGCTTACATGAGCTGTTAATGAAGCCTATCTTCTATGACAACAGCAGCAAACTGACCCGTATTTACAGAAACCAGAGTCCTAGAGATATCGAGACTGTCATGGCCTTGCCTTGGTTCAGGCTTGCGTGGTGGCGGCAGTATGGGAAATCTCCAATGCCGCAACTGTTGAGACCATGGAGTCAACTCCGCAGACATTGCGGCCTCTGCAGATCTTGTAATAACCGTTTTCTCCCCAGTTCTCTCCCCATGAGTTCTTTATGATCCAGTACGGCTTCTCCTTGAACCTTATGGGAGCATAACCGGCTGATCCGTAGCCCACCAGTAGCACTCCGTGGTCAAGGTTCCTGAGACAAATGTATGGGCACGAGACTCCGCCAATATAGGTCTGCATGTATGCTGCGTTTATACCCACTGCACCAAACCAAAATGCAGATTCATCATCAAGCAACTATTAACAGAACACATTCTTCATGATGCCAGTTTCGAAATGTACTCTGAATATTTACAAATGGAGCTATCCACTTTTAAACAAGGCACACAAGTGATAGCATGAATTTGATGTGTGGGCTTGCAGACTTGCAGCACAGGAGTATACTAACAGTGTTGCACAACAACAATGCTGCCATCTCGGATTCATATCCATTATAGGCAAGACGCTATAAGATTACTTTCCACTTATGTCAGACCTCGATCAAATCTCAAACAATGCTCTCCACGAGCTGCCTGATAGCTAGTTTGCTGAGCATACCAGATCGTTACTATCAGCAACTCCGACAATCATAACTAAAGTTACCAAGTGCTCGAACTTCTCTACTCTAGAGACAGTTTTAGTGGAATGGAGCAACATAAAATAGAATGAATGCTTTAGATTGTACCTTCTAACAGTTTGTTCCACATGTTACTGAAAATTTCACAATAGAATAGTAAGTGCAAATGTAAGGGAAAAGAGGAGGAGCTCTGTACCAGCAAGAGGTCCATTTTTCACCAGATTTGCAGCAATTTGGTCTTCATCCAGAGAGACAACACTGAAGTTGGCAACAGTTGTAGCAACTTTGCTCTTGTCAAATTTGCAGGTTTCGTCTCTTCCAGTGTAAGGATAATCTTCCTCACGCTGAACCCCACCAGCCTTAAGTATATACTCAAAGGCATTGTTCATCAACCCTCCATTGCAGCCAGCGTCACATGAACCAGCAAGTTCTGGGTCACACTGTAGATACAACAGAGCACAAAGTGTTATTCGATAAGCGCAAATCCCAAGACTTTCCATCAATACACACAATGTGAAGTGTGAACTAATTAAAACTACAACATAAACCAGGGGAAAATAACAGGAAGGAAATTCATTCACTGCCTACTAATACCCACAGAAAAAGAAAATATTATACACGGAAGTAGTAATTGAATCTAAATACATTTGCTTTGGTAGAATCTAAAGGTTTACATTGAACAGTATAGATAAATGCCTTGGAGAACACAATAATGTCATTTGAAGAAGTTAAGGGCTGGATCCTATCAAGCTAATATTGGGAATTCAGAAAAATAAAAGCAGCACGATGATCTATAGTAGGCACTTAAAACCAATTCTGTGATCATATCAGGATCAGAATCATTATTACATCTGAACCTTTAGTCTCACGTTAAAAGTTCCCGAATAAAGAAGCACAGAGCATCAAGTGTTGGTCCTCACAAGAATCGGATACCAGTCATTTTTTGGACTTAAGTCGTATGATGGAGTCTTCAGTGTTGATTGCCTTCGCTGTTCCTACTAGATTTAGACCCCATTCTAGATTAGCCACAGGCCTTTAAATTTAATTTAAATTTAGACATGCTGTTGACATAAATGTAAAACTACTTGCTGAAGGGTCTAAAACCATTTCTAGAGGCTTATGCCATAAGCTTCTAGAATGCGTAGATATGGCATAACAATCATAATTTGTTCCATACACAACTAATTAAGAGGACCTGACAACCCTTACATGCTTTCTTGTACTAGACAATTGTATGATAATCTGTACAGAACTGTATCAATCAACATGATAATGTTAACTACTCTTCAAGAGAATTCAAGCTTTCAATGTGGTTGATAATGATAGAGGGAAAACAAGTTTGGAATTCAGACTGCTGATAGACTCTAGAGCTATTCAAAGGCAGAAGAAAGATAAAAAGGGCATTTGACTTTGGCAGAACGTTGAACATATTAACCTGCTTTCTATCAAATTACAATCCTTTCCTGCATAATTCACTAACTATACAAGATGCTCAATGCATACAAAACATAATGCGATGAGTACATTCAAACAGAATGAACAAGGAAAACATAAGCACTTCAAGTTCTTCATGAACAGAAAACACCATGGCAAATCATGTTACCTCATGATCACAATCCACAAGCTGCTGCTCGCTCAGGCTGACGAGCTTTCCGGTGGCAAGATAATTAGACCCTTCAAGAGCTCCAGTGGTGCTGAAGGACCAGCACGATCCACATGAACCCTGACAATGTACAAATACAGAGGCCTTATTCAGTTAGGCAGCTGAAAATTAAACCAAATACTCGAAATCTTGTTTCCTATGCCAAGATAGCCATAATTCAGTAGACAACAATTCCAACTCAGTAGCCACTCAAGGTGAACACTGTTTTGGAAACTTTCCACGACATTCTATATTTTCACATATCTCCTTAATTATCAATTGAAGCAGGATGAATTCAACAATAACAACTTTCCCGGAAACAAATAACACCATACTCTATTCAGGACTGCACCAGATAGATTGGCTATTGACTGGTAAAATTTCAGGGACCATTTTTAACCTATTGTACACTACTAGTAATAATAATTAAAAGAAAAAGGCCCACAAGTTTGACTTTGATAGCTGTTCAACCATGAATTTTATCAACACAAGATAGCCCACCAATTCTGACCAATTTATCTTCTCTGGTCACTCTACATTTGGCTTCACGCAACTCTAATCCAAAATAACATCCACCAACTATAGGATCTAACTTATGGCATTTTATCCGAAATTATTTCATGTTCTTAACCTATAATCTCCATCTGATCACCAAGATAAACAATTTAAAAGATATCTAACGTTAAAAATAATCATCATAGATCAGTTCAACCATCTTAGAAGCCCCATATAGTAATGATTGTACCAACGTGTGGCTTGTATTGTTTGTTTTGAACACTATTTTTGAACGTGTGTTTTAAGTAACTGGACTATCAATTCTTCTTCTAAACCAAGACCTTACACTCAACAATACTACAACAATCAACACCGCCAAAACACAACCAACACAGCATCCAAGAATTCACGATCCAATAAACAGAATCAAATATTAAGGGGCAGTTTGGTATTGTTGTCGTGTCAAAACCAAAAGCAATAACGAAAACAGAAAACCAAAATCACTCCACGGAATAAAATGATTGTTTTTATTTATCCGATCATGAATGCTGAACCGGAAACCTATTTTGCCATGTTTTCTGATTCTGTTTCATCCATTTCAAAAAAAAAAAAAAAACACTTCTTTTCCAAGTAAGTGAAACACAGGAAAACAAGAAACAAAAAGTGATACCAAGCACTCGACAGAATCAATCAATCACCTGATCTTTCACCCCAGTCACGGCCCCATGCTCCCTCCAATCAAAATCCTTCGGCAAATTCCCCGTCGGCAACACCGGCGCCTGCCTAGCATCCGCCGGCAACCCCAACCCCTTCCCTCTCCCCCTCCTCCCCCCTCTCCTCAACCCTAATCTCTCCCTAAACTCCCTCGGAGTCAGGTCCGAGAACTTCGTCACCCCGTGCTCCGCCGACGGGTCCAGCTCCTGGTTCCGCCGCGCTCGGCGGAGATTCGCCTTGAATATCGCGAATCTCCGGTCGTGCTCCTCCTGTGTTGAATACTGCTTGTTGAATCGGGACTTGAACAGGTCGAAGTGGTGGCCGGCGGCGAGGTGTGGATCGGAGGTGGCTGTGGGGACCACTTGCTGGATCAGCAGATCCTCTTCGCCTACTCCGGCGGCGGCGGCGGTGAGGGAGAGGAGGAGAAGGAAAGTGAGTGGCGCCATGGGAGGAGAATGATTCAGTGAATTGAAGAAATTTCTTCGCATCATTGTGAGGGGGATATATATAGCATCCGAGAAGGTGGGGTGAAAGGTTGTGATTTGGCCACGTAGTGGAGATTGTTTGGCGTATGGGTTTTTTCTATCTTTGTAGAGCGTTGGTCCATTGTTTTTGGATGTAGCCTATGATTGAATAAATGAAATACTCAAATCTCTCTCATTTAAATTATAATAATTTAATAATTTATATATGGATTGAATTAATAATAATTGATAATTTTATTTTGAGAGTATATAATATAAACAAAATGATGATAGATGAGTTGATGTAAAATAAAATATGGATATTTTGATATTTTTGTGAAAATAATTGTTACATATTAAAATATTATAATTTAAATGAAACATTCTTTAAAAAATATTATAATTTTAATAAGACAAAGAAAGTAAATCATTTTGATGATTCTATGTGATGTATGTGTGGAATTAGAAATGGATATAAACCCCTCGCGAGAATTATATGTAAGATGTTTTACACTATGTATTATTCTTTGTCAAAAAAAAAAAAACAAACAAACATAGAAGTAGTCAAAATTTATCAAAACAAACTTTGACTAATACGATGTGACATGGAAATATCATTTTCCGTAAGTTTATTATGAGATATTAATTGTAACATAAGTTATGCATTTTTCATGTGATGGTGGTTGGATGACCAACACATATTGTTTAATACTTCCTTCGTTTCATGAAAATTATAACATTTTTCTTATTTAAATTTCTCATAATAAAAAATGTGTTTCTTAATTTGGTAAGAAATTTTGGCTTCAACTAAACCGGAAGGGAGAAGTTATGACTATCAAAACCATACAACCGAATTCTTAATACAATTTTTGCTGACTAATCCATTGAATTTCCAACTTGCTATCCTCTTGTGCAGTGAGCATGATCTTTGTGGAGAGAATGACTCATTCCGATTTCGATCCGCTAATATCAAATTAACTACACTATATCGATAATTTTTTAACAATTATTATAATAAATCATATTTTTAATATTATTCAATATAAATTTAAGATTCAGATCAAAATATTATAATTTTCACTAAACGAAAGGAATATTATTATGCAATTGATCATGATACATTTTGAATAGTATCAGCTTTAGAAATATTGCATTTTTATTCGTTAGACTGAACTCTATCACGTCGATCTTAATTTGATTATGGTTGTTCTAGGATCCCACTTTCATTTATCACTACTAAGCCCCGATATTCATATTCATCCTAGAAACGGGTGAAATATTTCTCATATCCTAAATAGTCAAAATTAACATAAATATCCACTATCCTCCTTATTCTTTGTCATAGATTGCCCAAAAAATCAATCAACGCAAATTGGTCCCAAGCTATGAAGTTAGCATTAGGAATCTCATTGATTCACACATACACTAAAGCAAACATCATTGCACACGACAAGGAGAATACTAGCAGACAAAACAAATGGGGAAAAAATGACCGGTGAAGTCACAGTCACCCAAGTTGGGTGGTCTTTTATTATGTGCAAGGCTCCAAAACATTCAATATTGCACGCTTGATCCTAGACTATTTAAATTGTCGTGATCATTATGTGTTATTGATACCGTGGACGTGTCAATTTCATGATAACATGTCACTGAATTATTTTTAACGTAAACACAGGAAAATAGACGTTAGACTCATTTATTTTAAGGATACTTCTAGAAACAGATCAAGTCCAATTCCATAAAGTTGGTTTAGGATGTGGCATCTCTAGAAATTATGGCCTCCTACATTTAAACACACATGTATATGCATATGAACACATGCAACCAACACATATTCTATAACTCCTACAATGACTACCCTTATCCTCAAATTCGTCATCACGTCACTACACTGCACCATTTCACACTACATGCAACAACTTTGTATGCATCAGTCCCCCCCTCATGGCTCTCTCAAGAAGGCCAAGAAAACTCCCATCCATCACAGCCGGAGAAGACTCCGGCCTCATCCTCCGACGGAAAATCCGGCACCAACTCCACCATCGGCAACCCCAAATCCGTTACCGTCTCCGCCCAAAGCGTATCATCCAGCTCCGGCAAGCTGGGGTTCGGGTTCTCCCATAGCCCGACCTGAACTCCCACCTCGTTCTCCCCATAGCTCTCGCCGTTCCCACTCAAATACATTTCCTCTGATGGGAAGCTGACCTTCGGTGGCGTGCCCTCGCTGTGTGAGCTCTCCGACGAACAAGCAGCCGCCACAGCATTGTGATTGTACCTCTTCGTTTGATGCTGTTGCAACCCGCAAAAGGGTTGGCTCGGAATTCCACCCGATACAAGTGACACGAACCCGTCACCAGAACACGATGACGAGGCGAAAGCGTCGGGCTCTCTGTGATGCAACTCCGGGAGGTTGAGCTTCGCCTCAGCCCCATACAGTTTCCGAGCAGCTGCATCATAAGCTAATGCCGCCTCATGCGAGGTGTTGAAGGTTCCAAGCCAGAGCCGGGCACCACGATTAGGTTCCCGGATCTCGGCCACCCATTTCCCCCACGTTCGTTGCCGGACACCCTTGTAGGTACACATAGCATTCTCGGGACCGCCTTTCCCTCTCATGCAACCTTTCCTCGAACTCGCCTGACAGCTCCCCTGCAGTGATGATCTCTTCCCATTCTTCTTCTCCTCCATCACCACCATTTTGATCACTTATCAAAAAAACAGAACCTGTGATCAAGAAAGTGATGTTCAAAAAGGAGTTGATGAACTCAATGCAGCAGTATGCTTGACTAGACTATATAGAAACAATGACAGAAGAGAGTGAGGAGTTTTATGTGATACGTGTCAGTTCGGCGACGTGTTGAGACAGGCACGATCAAGGTGTCGACCAAGAAGGGTTCACCAAGAGACATCTCAGGGACACACTTGTCGATCGAGAGAAGATTAAGATAACTGGAGGAACCCAAAGAGTAATGTAGGCTGTGACAGATGAAGCATGACATGATGAGGTGGACGTCTTGATTCGACCCAGGAAGATTTCGATTCATTGATCATTTAATTCAGTTTTCATTTACCTTTCTTATTAAGAAAAGAAAGATAAGATCATACTGATGAGGTAGCCTAGGTGTGCTTACATGGTCCCGTTGTCCATGATGTAAGGAGCCTGCTGGCACTGAATGTGTGATGATGTCAGAAATCAAGGTCAACCATGGGATGAAAACAAGGGAGCCGAAGTTGTGAGAAATCGGGAATTGAACAGCTCATGTTGGATAAGGCTATGCTGTGTATAAGCTGCAGAATGGCATCCGTCACCATGAGACGACTTCCATTCCTATTATTTCCACTGAAAACAAGGTAGCACATACTGCAGCAATAAATAACAACAATGTCAGATATCATTGCTCTAAGATTTGATCTTCATGACATAGTTTTAACAAGATGCATCATATTTGGAGAATAGATTCAGTATTTTCATCCACTCGTCTATCTTGTTATATATGAAGACATGATAACAGAACAAATGAATAGGCATCGGGTTCTCTTTCAAATTCGAAGTGCGAGGGTGCTGCAACAACAATCCCCACGACATAAGAACTGACTATAACAGGCAAGTTTGTTAGTGGTTCAAAACAACACAAATCATGTTTCTAAAGCTAGTCCGAAACCTTGGCGATAAACTTGAAGCCAAACAATAGAAATGATTAAGAGGACAAGTTGGCCTAACCCATCACAGTTAACATCAATCCGTTACAGTTTCGCCATATACTTGCTCAATCTGGGGAAGCCTTATATATCATCACTAACGCTTGTCACGAGAAAAACGTGGATTAAGCATACATGGAGCAATTAACCAATGTGGAAATCCCGCGAACGCAGAAAATCCTGTACACAAGTATGTGAAAATGGCAGAAGTACCTGGACTAGAAACCGTAAGTATCAAATTTATGTTCAACATATGTGTAAAATAGGAAGCATAAGTGAGAATCCAAGGAGAAATCAACTTGAACCATCAAAACCCTTGATGGCATACATAAACTGATAGAAAGGCCGCAAGTTTGAGCCCAGGAACTAGTGGAAATATGTGCTACAAGCCTACAACAGACTAACAGAGATAAAAAAAAAAAAAAAGAAACGGATTCACGGTACGAAAGGGGATTAAATCGTATGGGGCCAAGCCGTACTCTAAAAAACTGAAATGAATAAACACTCACAGGGTAATCATTCCAAAAACAAGGAGGTGTGCGTAGTGCTCGATACCTCGTCTCTTTTGCCATCATTTGAAAGCTATGAAGGAAGCTTGCTATTGTGCTTTACTAGTAATACGTGAGAAAATTGAATTGCAGCACTGAACGGTTCTTTCACCGGCGCATACACTAAGTTGGCCATTTCTTGGGTCAAGTACGTAAGTCTATCACGGCCTGCAATGAACAAGATGTATGTAAATCCACACTTGCATGTTTAGTGGCTCAAAGAATGTTTTCAACTGAACATGCAAGATAAAGAATCATGAGCTGCGAAAAAAAGTGAAAAGCTCAAGATAATGAATGGACAAACCAACCATAATTAAACATAAGCAAAGGAATCGTGCGCCCTTAGCACTTAACTAACAAGTCTCACAAGAGTGTGGTGGCACATCCTTGAACTCCAACCCAAGGAAAGGAATTTCCCAAACCCATTTACCAATCTTGTCTCACAGGTTTTTTTTTTTTTTTGTTGGAAAGGTTTGTCTCACAGGTTTTATTTTCTCAAAGATCAACCCATATCAAACGCAAGGCAAATTTGTGGAGTTACCAAATTAACATGAAAAAAGAAAGGAACGTACCCACATAATCTCGTCATAATCTCGTCAATTGCAGGATGTGAGGAGGACATCCATGTGAGACAGAATAATGTACTAGACCTTATCCCTATTTTTACATAGAGAGGTTGCTTCCTGATATCCTCACGTGTCACACCAAATTAACGTGAGGATTCAACAAATCATGATATTGTGTCGACCAGGTATACTTTAGCGAGGGACCCCGATGCTGGAATACTTCATAACATAGATTTCTGCATTGACTCTAAAAGCCAAGAAGGCCCAAAGACATTGTATAAGAATGCAGAGAACAGTAATCAGTTGGGGCAGAATCGGAGCACACATTAGTGACAGAACTACATTCGACAATCAAGCCAAACTAACTCAACAACAAGATATCAACACCATGTAGTTCACTTTTCTCCACGAAGACCAATATCTGTAACTACACTCTCAGGACTGATATACTGGGAGAGTCCAGCGTGGGATTCCGAAACCAATAACTGGGCCTAAGTAACAAACACGCACTGGAACCTAGACACCAAACTAACAAGTCATTAACTATTCATATGTAAATGAATATGCTGATTCTCCCTCTTCCATGATACGAAAAACTAACTCACATGTATTCTCAACAAATCATAGCCTATGATCTCATCGTCACGATCTTGGGTTAATAATCAAACTCTTGAGAATTCAATAATTTTCCAAATCTCCCTTTATCACATATTCTCAAAATTTATCCCCAAATTGAACCTCCTCAAACCCTAACATCAATCAATCACGATATGGAAACAACAGCTCCACAATGAAACACGAATACAAGACACAGCAAGCAGAATCGGATAACGTTACCATCAACACAACACACGAAACTCCTTTGACGAATCGTACGGAAAATCTGTGACTAATAGCGCGATGCGCCGATGCTTTTCTGCCCATCGAATTGAATGGTTTGGACTAGTGCGAGTGATTTACAGGAAGAGAGCGAGATTTACAGAAACTCCATCGAATCAAATATTGTGTCACGTTACCTACTCTCTTTGTTTTTTTTTTTAAAAAAAAACTAAAGCACTATCAACATATATTTTGATCAGTTATGATATTCTTTTAGTTCGAAAAAAAATATAATATTATAATATTATTGTTATTATTTAATATGTATTTTAAAAATTATGTTATTCGTATATTATTTTTTAAAATCAAATGTTTTTTAAAAAAGTTACATTTATAATGTTTTCCTATCTGATTTCTTTGGTTTTTGTGGTTTTGGACTTAATTATCTTTTATATTAGATGTGTTGCGAAGAAAAACTGATTCAATAATAACATGTGTTCTGAGGTTCTCCATGATGATGACTCTGTACAAACGTTGCGTTTGATAGGATCGTCAACCATGGGTGATTTCCTGAAAACAAAACACAACCCTTCTCTTTTTTGTATTTTTTTTTAATGTTAATAACGATGTTGGAGTTTTGTGGCTGGAGAAGACCAGTGCTAGGACTGAGTTTTGTGGGTGTTTCCCGGCTCGATCTTGAAATGAACAATTACATGCACACAAGAGGAGAAAAAAGTGTTCGACCTGCTTGCGTTCCTATATTATCGCTGATCTTTCTGTTGCGGTGTTGCGTTCCAAGCACTCATGCTTGTTTCAAATTTTCACAATAATTGCCAGAGTAAAAAGGTTCCTTGTGCAAAATGTGTTCGTGTAGTTGATAGATCTTCTTGATATAGGTACGTATTTAAACGATGTGTTGCTTGTGTTCAATCAAAGTAAAGTTTGATCCTGGTGCAATCTGTAATGTAGGTCGTGGTGGACTTCACTGCCTCATGGTGCGGACCATGCCGCTTCATCGCTCCCATCCTGGCTGACATTGCTAAGAAAACTCCCCATGTCATCTTCCTCAAGGTCGATGTCGATGAACTCAAGGTATATATTCATATATAGTCACATACCTTTACACCTTGGTATGTGCTAATATTCGGGACAAAATTTCATTAGACCCCTAAATGAACATGAACCAATGGTAGCATCGGCGCCTTGCCACAGCTTGAGACCATATTTTGCTAGTTGCAAGGTGTAAACTTTGCGTTTGAATCCAATTATACTCGCATCTCACCTTCTCCTCCTAGAGGGACTCGGTGCATTGAAAGTTCAGGACTTATCTACTTTTGAAAACATTTTTTTCGAACCTCTGATATGAGTTTGAACTTCGGATTGAAAGGGTTATCATGTGTCATATTGAATATTGGATCTTGTAATTATCTAATTGAGTATAAATTTTCGGTTTTGCTGTAGGCTGTGGCGGAAGAGTTGGCTGTGGAAGCAATGCCAACATTCCTCTTCCTCAAAGACGGAGAGCTTAAGGACAGGCTGTGGCGGAAGAGTTGGCTGTCGAAGCAATGCCAACATTCCTCTTCCTCAAAGACGGAGAGCTTAAGGACAAGGTCGTGGGTGCTAGGAAGGAAGAACTTCTGGCAACCATAGCCAAACACGCCTGATCAACATTCCATGCTTATGATCCTTATGCTTGTTCTTATTTTCGATCGATTATAACAATCTCCCAGATTATTTATGGCGGACCCTTTTACCATGAGTTCCCAACCAGATATTTCCAATTCTGTGTTGTGTCATGCTCTGGATGTTATGATAAATCGGCAGTCTGATTCAGTAATGGCAACTTGACATTTTCGTGCACTAGTTGTTCTTTTCAGTCGCCTTTGAGATCGTAAGGGCTCTGTACGAAGCCGGAACATTTGCTACATTCTGTTTTGATGTTGTACAAGAGGAAATGCTCGAACGAGAATCACAGGTGGTGTTACCATGGTGAGTTGGCCGAGATCTGTCATGTCTCAGTCTTAATTTTGTTCAAGTCCTTGACTGTAATCTCCAAGCTAAAATCATTAAGCAAGCTTGATAAAGGTTATTCATGGCCGTGACATGTTACACCACCATGAGTTCGAATAGACAACTCAAAGGCCATGAATGTGTCACACTTTTTCCCATCTTTACTGTCGACAAACTTTAGCTCATCCTAGCTTCCGAAATCTCATGGCATGCATCACAACTTATCGCATCTTCATTAAGTGTGTTGCAGGATAAGATTCATGCAAATTCGTCGTGTATTTATTTAACGCGGAACATTGTTGGAGTTATAAGTGATTTTGTGTAATCTTTTTAGTTATTTTTGCAGAATTAACACTTCTCCGTCTTTGACGTAGTTTTGAGCTTTTACACTAACAAAGGAGGAGATGTACAATATGTTCTTGTTAGAAAGCCTCCTACAATATCCAGCGAAGTGAGACTCTCATCAGTGATTTTCTGAGGCGATGATGGCGGCGATGCGCCGGCTGCCGTCGATCTCCGCCCCCATCTCCGCTGCCGCGTCCCTCCGCCACTCGCCGCCGCACCAGATCCTCTTCTTCCCCTTCCTCGCGTCGTCCCTTCCCTTCCACGTACCGCTCTCGCTGTCTTACAACTCCGTGGCCGTGCCTTCTTCTTGCTCCGATTCAGGCGTAGCCGATGAGCCAGCCGAACAGGAGATTCAGGGATCTGGTAAGAAGGTGAGGAATCTGGACTTCGAACTCTACCCTAACTTGATAACTGGATGAGATTCGTTGAAGTATGGAGTGTTAGAGTGAGGAATTGGGAGTTGTTGATTGAAATGCAAGGTGTTGGTCGATTCGGATGATTACTGGCTTGGCTATGTGAAGATGAGGTTTGATTGTTAATGGCGAAGGTGTGGATTATTGATGGCAGGGAGAGTGGAGAGGATTTGATTTAACTATACCATAAGCCTCATTACAGATTTTTGGAAGATCGAATGCGTTGGTGTGGCGGAGGTTTTCCATGCGATGTTCGAGATTTGTGATTGAGGATGAAATTGTACCATTGCTATTAGGAATACATGGCCTTTGATGTGTAGAGTATGTAAGTGGAGCGCTGTGTGTGATGAATTTTATGGACTTTTCCTTGTCATTAGTTCTTTAGTAGTTTCTTCCTGGTACAACTCGTTCTCAAGGTTCCATATTTAACTTTATGTAGTGTATCGAGTGACAGATGGATGCTAGTTGGTCATTGTTGTTATTCAGTGTTTTTAGGCAAAAGCGGTGGTTTGTGATGTTCCTTGCCGTGTGGATCAACTGTATTTGTAGAATGAGGTTAAGCTGTTTTGCTGTGTGCTGCTATACATCTCTATTCATGAAACTAAAGAATACACAATGGAGGTGTAAAATGCTGTTGTGCTATTTGCATTTTACTGCAACATTTTTGCTAAATTAGGTTTAAATGGTAATAAGACGTTGTTTGTCCTTGCACTGACTAAAACATGTTTGAGTTTTGCTTACGTTTTATGGAAGCCTCTTTGGTAATATCATATAATTCGGGCCGATATTCGAATAGTGGCTGTCTTGTGTAATTGATTCATTTTTGGATTTGTAGGGGCATTTGAAATCTGGGCTCTATTTGGTTGGTACTCCAATAGGGAATCTTGAAGATATCACTTTGCGGTATGTATATACGGGATGCAAAGATCACCGGTGCTTTAATATATTGATTTTTTTTTGTGCAATCACTTAGATATTAATATCGATGATGTAGTGCTCTCCGGGTGTTAAAATCTGCTGATGTTATACTTTCTGAAGACACAAGGCACTCAGGGAAGTTGCTTCAGTTTTATGGCATCAAAACATCTTTGGTAAGTTATTGAGCTACTCCTATCGTTTTCAGAAGTTTCCTCTGGTTTCTAGGCTTTCTAACTGGAGATTTAGATTCTAGATGAGCTATCACAAATATAATGAGTCCCAGCGAGAAAGGACAGTTTTGAGACGGTTGCAACAGGGAGAGATTGTGGCTCTTATAAGTGATGCTGGAACACCTGGAATCAGTGATCCCGGCATGGAATTGGTGAATATCTTTTTCTGGTTGCTTTATTATCACTTCTTTCAGTCCACAGTCCACGTTTCACATACTACTTTATGCACTTCTAGTTTCGCTCATGAAAAAAATCTTGGTTTTTTGCCGTGTTGTCCATGGTTGTACAGAGTACCTCCATTTAATTATTGAACGATGAATATGTTGTGTAGGTAAAACTTTGTGCCAAGGAGAATATACCCGTGGTTCCCATTCCTGGGCCGTCTGCCGTCATAACAGCCATTTCTGCTTCCGGATTACCAATGGATGAGTTTACATTTGGTATTCTATTCGTATGATCAATCTCTAGTAAAACTTACCCGTGTGCACTTGGACATCTATCTATATCATTGAGATGGGTTTTACATGGATTTTGTTTTCCTTACATTGCTGCAGTTGGTTTTCTTCCAAAGCATGCTAGCTCAAGAAGAGAAAGGCTAATGCTCGCTGCTAATCAGACAGCTGTGCAAATATTCTTTGTTCCTCCTCACAAACTTCTTCAGTTTCTAGAAGAAACTTCATTAATTTTCAGTGAATCAAGGTAAGTTATATCCCTGCTTTAGGTTGACCAGGTGTGCTTTGATGTCTTATGCTCTAGAGTCTAGTCATAAAGTACAAACTCTGGCTATAAAATATATGAACACTCTCAGGTGATCATTGTTCACCGCTGCAAGGTTTTTGTGAGCAATTTGAATCATTAGCTGTTTCTTAGGCATTACTGTCGACTCATGCTGGGCAAGATGAATTATTCATGTGCAGCATAGTTTCATTTTCTTTGAAGAGAAGAAATTCTCAGCTGTAATTGGCTATGACAATGCAGGCAATGTGTTATAGC
Source organism: Drosera capensis (assembly GCA_001925005.1). NCBI lineage: Eukaryota > Viridiplantae > Streptophyta > Magnoliopsida > Caryophyllales > Droseraceae > Drosera > Drosera capensis. The sequence goes on along the minus strand of LIEC01005957.1, from coordinate 40,507 downwards.
TCGAGAGATGACTAAAATTCATGAAGAGGTAAATCTCTTTGCATCCTTCTTTGATGATATGGTTGGTACTTCGTAGCACTACACTTTGTGATATGTCCTTCATGCTGTATCATCTTTCGTAATCAAGTGGAGATATTTGAGTTGCTATGGAAGGACTGAAGTGTTAAAATAGTTAGCTGTTTACTGGTTGGACTACTTAACTAAAGCAATTCTAGTTGTCTGCTGCCTATTCATTGTATGGATCTATTCGGTTTATATAAAAATGATCGCCTACAAATGGATACCATCTTAGATTCTAGCGAGGGAGAGATGGGCACAACTGTAATTAACTGGCTTACATTTGAAAAATTGTCACTTTGGTGAGGGAGAGATGGCATGACTGAGCAAGGCATAAAATTTTCCAACAAGTTGTTCTTGTCCTCTTTTTACTCTTTGAGTTACTAGCACAGAGAAATGGGAAGAGGTTGTGACTCAGCAAGAGGCAAGCACTTTATCCTGATTCTGATGGTTATGTTGTTTCCATTAATGATCATCCCTAGCCTTTTTAATCTCCTATGTGGCTGTTTCATGGATGCCGAGACATTTGTGTATTCTGCCACAAATGGTTATATGTTGATACTCTCATTGGATAATGTCATTAGTTCTGGCGTGGTACTTTGAGAGAAGCAAAGGAAGCATTTCTACTCCGTCAACCTAAAGGAGAAATCACAGTTTTGGTGGAGGGAAATCCCGATAATGAAGCAGAGTCGCCACCAGAATCTCAAATTGAGGATGAATTGAGAAGCTTGATAACTAGCGGGCATAGCCTCTCCATGGTAATTGACTTGTTTATACTTTATTCAGTTATTGAAGCCGTTTTCTTGCCTTGATACAATGTCAACGAGTTGATTGCTAATCATTTGTTTTATTTTGTTTTTTTAGTGATGTCAACCACTTTATTCAGTTTTGTTTTAGTGATGGTGAGTACGAGTAGGTAAGGGTTTTGTCAGAAATCATATCTAGCTATCGGATAGTTTTCATAACTAGAAAAGGTAAAAGTAACATATCATCCCCTGCTTTGGAAACACGACAGTAAAAGTTGTGGGGAATTCAGACCTCCTTTACCAAAGATGCAGAGCTTCTGTCTTGGAGCTCTATATATGACTGTAGTCAATGTGGTCAGTTAATATCTCTACTATCATGCTGTTAAGGCAAGATCTGGATTCTGAACTATCGTGATTAGCATAAAAGGTAGAGAAAACATATTATCTTCTGAGATGAAGGTTCAAACTGTTTGGACGGGATGAATTCAATTATGGTCAAGGGTGAGGTTTCGTTTGCCACATTAACAGTTATGCTGATTTTTTGGTAAAACTATGAGCAGTGCTTTGTCGTGGAAGTTGTACATTAGTAGTTTACATAGTTTTGCATTCAGGCCGTGAAGTTAGTCGCTGAAGGGACATCGGTGAAGAGAAAGGAGGTTTATTCGCTCGCACTGAGGAAATTTGGGAAGCAACTCGAGTCACAAGATGACTGAATGCCTTGAGATTTCTCAGGTTGGTTGTAATTCGCTGAGACCGCAATCAACTATAGCAACTCCTTTTATCGCTATTTATTGAAGGGTCCCAACTGAATGTTTGCAGAGTAATGTACTTTACGCGAAATATGAGAGCTTTTGATGAATGCTACTTCTGAGTCTCTACAGGTATGTTTTGAAGAAACCATGCTTCATTTTGCAGCGATGTTACCTGCAGAATTATGGAGAGAGACAACACCAAACTTGAAGTTGTGCTTTAGCTGAATATCGCCTTAGGTCCTTACCCTAGATACGCTTTAGGTACATTAGCAGTCATCTATGACGTTTAGGGTTCGAGGAAGTACTCAGCAATAAATTAAGCTACTTTCTATTCCTGGAGAAAAAGAACTCGCTTTACTTTCCCCCTTGCAGCCAGTACAATTAGCATGTTGTGGCGGCCAAAAGTGAGCATAATTTATGGTCCATCTCAAAGGCAACTTAAATAGTTTGATGCTGGTGTTATATCATTGCTGAAAACTATATGCATGTGTGGCATGCTTAGTGATTTATTTGGTTTAAATGTCTTTTTGGTTCGGGTTGGTTCAGCTTGTGATGTGTTAGGTGCTTGAACAACTAATCCGTGTCGTGAATCTCATGACCTAGACTTTCTTAGACTAGAAAGTTGGAACTCATACCTAAGACCAGACCCTTAGACCCGAAGAACTGATCCTATAAGCTTAGGTTAGGCTGGATTAGATATATTACTTCTGGTCTCGCGGGCCTTTTCTGTACACTACCTTATGCTATCCTCACTCAACATGAGAGAGCGAGTGACTCGGTTTTCTTTCTTGTGCTGCTAGGGCGATTCTATGAGAACAAGTTGAATACCAGTCATGAGTCACATCGATCCCGAGGTTTGGTGAGAACAGTAGAACCTGTCAAGAGGTGGAATAAGCATTCCAATAAGCAGTGTATGATGTATGGCAGTTCCATTTATGTCCTGGTAGAAATATAGGATCTAGGTCGAAATGAGAGTATGAGTTGGCACGACAATCTCCAGTAATAGACATCTGAGACCATTGATTTACTATAAAAATCATCCCTCACCTGCGAATTCTAGGTCATTCTTTCCTGTCTGATATGAGAGTGATGCTTAGGCCAGATTATGATGGCGACACTGGATGAATCTTGGGACAGAAAGCAGATGTGATGTGATGTATAGACGTCGAAACCGACAGATTCCACCAATTTCCTTGGCCTTGCATCAAGGTAATAGATTAGAACGTGAGCATTTTTTATGATAGATGAGAAAGCCTAGGGCCTTGAGTTGTTGAGAATTCCCTTTCCTCCCATTGTTACTTCAACATCATGGAAAACCAAAGTCTAAGAAACAGATGTTCGAATCTAGATACTGTTCAAGGTTAAAATCAACATCCACCCGCTTCCTGCCCTTCCTGTATTCGGTAGGTTCATTCGGTTGCCAGGTTGCTACCACGGAACTGATAGGACGGCCTAGGATCGATATAATATTGCTGCGTGATTACACAATGTCACCGTTCTAGGCTGTTGGTTGCTGTTTAATCAAGCATGCTTTTCCGCTTTCTAATTTGAAATCGATGCTAGCTAGCATGACTGTTAGCATGAAACTGTTGCAAATGATACCTATTTTCTTTCGGCATCTTAATACTATGTTGTCAAAAAGCGATCTGATCTGCTGGTTAGGCTTGTTCATGATCCATTAGTTTCATTGTCTTAAGCATATTTCGTCTCTGTTCGTGCAGGAACGACGAAACGACGTCTCCTATGCCCACCGGCTTCCAATAGAAACCTAGCACGAAAGCAATAGTTAACTGCAATGCTAGAAAGTAAGACTCGTCAGTTTTTGCACTTGTTGTACCCGGGCATCGCCTTGCCTGATGATTTGGGGCATTTTCCCAAGCGATATGATCATTCTGGTGTACCTCACATTTGTTTGTTTTGGGTCCAATTTCTGTGGAAAGTGGTCTCCTCTATAGAGCGATTCAAGTTTTTCATGTTCGCCGCATGTGTTACTACTTGGCCTGTCGTATCTCCACGGATGCATCTTATGGTAGATTACATCCTGTACAGATCGACGTATAACTCGTTTTACGTTCTACGTTACGTTCCTGTCGTGTGTTTCCTGTTCTAACAGGAAGAACTGTGAACTGCACCTCTTTAGGCCCCCCTAGCATTTTGACCTATTGAATATGCAGCGTGACCTTTCGATCTGGTTGTAACTCTTTTATGCGTAGGTAACTGGTGACGCGAAACAAATATGGATGAATCGAGTATTGGAGCGTGGCGTCGTCTCGCATTGAGCTTCTTGTTGTCGTCGTGATATGGTTGTAAGTCTGAGTCTTTTTGATGCCGGTTCATGGTAATAAATCTTACGTTATATCGTACGATCATACAGGTGTGGAAGAACATTTTCAGCCACGAATCACGATGGTATAATGGTCGAGATTGGAAGTGAAAAATGACACAGAGTACGCCTTTTCTTATAATGTAACTTTATTCTGTTTTGTTTCTCTCTCTTTTTTCTTTTTTTCTTTTTTTCCTTTCTTTCTTTCTTTCTTTCTGGTTACTATTATGAATCATGTTTGGTGAGCCTTGGACTTGAAACAGTAATCAACATTACATGATTGGTAACACATCGCAAGGTCCATGCTATAACTTACACATATTAATTAAACAAATAAAATTAGGAACACTTGTCACCCTACTTATGGAGGGTTAGTTGATTAACACTTATTGCATGCTGGTTATATAGAAACATTTGGTCTCCCATATCTCATTTACAACAAAAACAAAATGTATTGCTATTAAATCATTTGTTATGGACAATAATCCATATTTTGGTAAGATAATAGTCCTTCAAAACATTGCAACTTCTGACGATGTTGTTGTTACTGATAAGAGAAGGAAGCTACACGACAATCGAGTCTCAAGATATGAATGTTAACCTTCAGACTTCAGATATTTACTCTAAAAAGACTAAGTTATGGACAATCTTTGGATCTTGACGATAGAAAATATCTCAGGTAACGTCTTAGAAATATCATAACCTACACTGTTTGTAACCTCTGATGAAAGTCAGTAATGTGAACTTAAGTAAAAATGTTTCACCAAAAGCCAAAACATAGTGTGGTCCAGTTTCTGATTATAGGCTCCTGTTACGCAACAGTAGATGATGTGGTTGCTGATGCATTTTAGGTTTATAGTTACATTTTTTTTTTTTATAATCTTATACCTTAACAAGGATAAGGACAATTTTAAACTGGTTTGTCTAACACGAGTATGCATTAGGTTTGAGTTTAGCTCATTGTGCTCTCAAAATTATGAATGGTACGATTCTCGAATTTGAAATCATAGACAACAAGGATCCCATATATCTGTTTTGTTTCATTAGTTATTAATTTCATGATTCTTGATTCCCAAGTCATCTAATTTTTTTTTATAAGCCCAAGTTATCTAAATTTATTAAGCAAGGATAAGAAAATTATTTTGTGGATGAAAGTACCTAACGTAAACTATCTAAAGTACTATAGGACAATATATTTATGTAAAACAACATCTAATCATCCTCCGTCTTGCACCAAAATTTACCTTTATACTGGCATAAATTTTAAAAGAAATAAAATATATGTCTTGACATATTATGTGAAATATTTTATTTATCTTATAATAATCATAATATTTGATCACGCCAGCGATAAATTTGACGACATTAGGAATGATTCGTTGGATGAGAAAATAATTTTTTTTTAAATTTATCATGAAATATCAAATATAATTTAAGTTAGGAATGATGACCTTTGGTCAAAATAAAATTCATACTGTAAACGAATAAAAATATCGCATCAAAATGGATAATAAATAGTATAATTATTATATAACGTTGTAATTATTATGAAAAGAAAAAATAATGAAATGACAAAAATAGAGGATTGAGGTTAAATTGTTTATTTTAAGTTTTTATAATCCGTCCATAGGTTTTTATTTTTTGTTGTTTTATCTCTTGATATACGATGTAACAAAAAACGTATTTTCTTAATAGTAGAACTTAACTAGTACTCTATCCGTCCGGTGTAACATTTTGATAAGGATTGAAATTTTATATGAGAATTGAATTGTTTTGATATTCATGTAATAATGATTTATTAGAGTAAAATATAGAGAAGATGGTGAGATTGTTACAGAAAAAAAATCATTTGATATTTTTTATTATTAAATAAAAAATATTATATTTATGATAAATTATCAAATATAATAGGGGTTTTATTTTTCACGAAAAGCGGCGATTACAACATCGATGAGAGGGAGATATAGTCATCTGGATACTTACATAACCTCCGATTATATGTGGCGTATACAATGAGAAATCATATAAGTATACGTTTGCACACAAACGTGTGTGTTTGTGCGCCCCTACACCCACCTCTCTCTGTCTCTTTCACCTACTCCTACGAATACAGCTATCACAAAACAATCCACCATCAGCATTTCTTCCACTCTCCTCAATTATTTTTATTCTCCTTCTTCACCACAACCCAAAAAAAAAACATGTATTGATTCCATGATTCAATGATTCTTAGTCCATACACCACAAACCAAGTCATATCTTATCAAAATTGTGTTTTCCCTCCCCATTTTTTTCATTTGGGTGTTATTGATTTGATTAGTTTAGTGGCTTCTCATCCTGTTTAAGGGAGTGTGTTTAGGTCCACCAACTGGCCATAACCCTCTTTGAAGCAAACCAAAAAACCCACACAACAGAAACCCAACAGCAAAGATTGAATCTTTGGAGCAGTTGATGAGATAATATCAAGATTTTTATACTCAAGGAGAGGAAAAAGAAGAAGCTGTGGGTATTCGATCATTTTTGCCTGCCTGCCTGCCCTCTTGTTCTTATTGTTATTTTAATCTCAAAGTTTCTTTCTTTATTCATTTGGCTATGATTATTGTATGTTATTTTGGGTGTGCATAAGTGGAGGAGTATTATAATCTCTTGAATTGATGTCATCGTTTTATTGGGGGGATTGAAAGGTGCTTGTGGGTTTTGTGTAGATCTCTTGGGATCAGTTATTTGTTTGTCTATCTCTTCTGCTCCCTGATTGAGGCACAATATTTCTCATCTGGTTCTCAAGGTAACTTGAAATTTCATTGCCCTTTTTGTTCAATTTGTACTTTTGATGATTTTTTATGGTGTTTTCAATTATGGGTTCTGTACTGTTTTGATAGTGGATAAGTGTTCTTCTCATCTGGGTTTGACTTGGTTTTCCTAAAATTCATGATTATGACAAGTTTCAAGCATTTTTGGGTACTGAGAAGGAACTAATGGTTGGGGAATTCTTCATTTTGATTCATCTTGTTTGATTGATGATTCATTGAATATGATGTTGATGATGTCAATGGAGTTTGAGGTTTTTTTTTTTGTATTGGTGAATCGAGATGATTCTTTGATAGTTGCAGTTTATGTGGATTCGATGTTGCCAGTGTCCTCTCTTATCTGTCTCCCTATTGTCCTTGGTCCATGGAAGTCTCTGGACTTTTATGGCTTATCTTGTATTGGACCCAATAATCAGAATTCTATCACAAAAATGATATAAGTGATAGTTCTTGGTCCTTTCGTCAACACTCATGTCAAGGCGTCTTAATCGTGGTTTCTAGTTTTGGCGCTTTGTTGAATCGATTGTAATGATCATGTTGTAATCCATTTACAGGTGCTGCTGATTCTATAAGCTGTCAGATGATATACTGCAATGAGAATTGGTGGTTATGATCTTTCGTGCTGCTCGAAGAGAGAATTCCGGCATCAGTAGAGACCGGAATGGGGACTTATTACCCTACTTCGAGTCCCCAAATGGACGTTTTATCATCACCTTATGTTCGGGATACAAAGTTTGTGTCCTATTCGGAGTCTCCTATCCTCAATGGAAACATGATGATGTACCTTAACCCAGTTGCTTCAGCTGTACAATACCCTGAGATGTCATCTGGGACGTCTATCTCTGCCCAGGATTGTGTTGATATTGCATCGACATCAGGAAGAAACGAGGTCGTGTTCATTCCACCTAATGGAGGCCCTATGGCTCTCAGAGTTATGAACGAGCAATTTAACGGTGCTAGGACCGAGACTGTCGGATCACCAGTTACCGGGGAACTTCCATTATCCTCGGGCCGCCAGCTTGAAATGGTCGAAAGAGAACATAACTTCCAAGGCTTGTCATTGAGTCTCAGCACCCAGATGTCGACTGCCATGCCGAATTCTCAGTTTCAATACCCTTATGGCAATCCAGGACTCACAAGCTTGTTGAGTTCACATCTTCCGTTGCAAGCTGAGAATGAATGCGGGCAGGTGACTGATGGAGTCGACGGGTCTCCACAGAGCAAAGATCTCAGGAGTGCTGGTTATGTGTCATATGATATACACACAGATGGCGAGAATTCAATCAGATTTGGGACTCCAAATGATCTGCAGTACCCAGCAAAGCCCAAACTCATGAATAGTAATCTGTATCAGTATGAGCAAGCTGGTGCTGCTAACGCGATTTTGAAATCCAAGTATCTCAAAGCAGTCCAGCACTTGCTTGATGAAGTTGTTAATGTTGGGGAGGCGCTTAAGCAGCCTGATTCTGGCAAAGATCAGAACTCAAATAAGGCGAAAGATGGCTCAAAAGATCCTAAAGGAAAATCTGTGCCTGCATCTGATGCTGAGGAATCGGCTACAAGCTCTTGTCATGAGCTTTCAGCTGCAGAGCGACAGGAGTTGCAGAATAAGTTGGATAAGCTGATGGCTATGTTGGATGAGGTGAGCGACATTTTTCACTGGCTTATTCACTTTAATTTGGGTTATTTCTGTTTTGGTTTCTACATGCTCATGCTATAATGGATTATGACAGAAGATATTATCATTAAAAAAAATTAGCTAGCTATTGGTGCATGTGGGTGTAATTTAGGATTGAACCTTGTGAGCTCGAGAAGTATAACGTCTCGACCTACTATCCTTTTGCAGTTGTCTAGATTGCTCATGAGTTGATAGCTTGTTGAATCTTATAAGTTTAGCTTGATGATGCCACCTTTTCTAATAGGTGCTCCAGTTAGCTGCTTTATGCTATGTTGTTTGTGCTTGGTCCTATTTCTATGGATATGCTGTTGGGAACTGCACTCTGGTTCAACAGTTTATGCAGATTATTCCTGAAATTGATCGAAAATCTTGGTCCTCAAAATACTTATAGTAGCTTTCTATGGTTCGAGCTGTGAGTCTGTGACTTGTGTTGAACTAGGAGAAACATAGATTCCAATATTTGACTTGAGCATGTGTAAGTGAAGATGATCTATCAATTTGCGTTTAATAGATCAGGCATCGGAGACAGCGTGCAATAATATGTGCTATCATCATCAAGTATGACTTGGCTAAAAGGAAAACAATGTCATGCTTGGTTTTAGTTGAGAGGACACAGTGCAGCATTCTCTATTTTTGCTGCGGAAATCTCGAGACTTAATCGTTTTGGTGTCTGAAATAGATTCAGATCCCGGCCTTTGATCCTTCTTCTGTACCACGTCTCTGTTGCCAGCCACTTTAGGTACTTGGCTCTCATGAGAAACTCTAGAGCTTTATATTTTCTTCTTAGACTCTTCTTCAATCTTGAACTTCAGCTCTTGCATCACCTTTGAAAGCCCTATAACTTTTCAACTTTTTCCTCTTACGTTAAGTTTTCTTTGTGTTATTGTTTGCTTGCATTAACCATTTTGATTTTTTGTTGTGTAGGTGGATCGAAGGTACAAGCAATATTATCATCAGATGCAAATCCTGGTCTCATCTTTTGACATGGTGGCTGGGAACGGCACAGCAAAGCCCTATACTGCTTTGGCCCTCAAAACAATCTCTCGCCATTTTCGCTGCTTGCATGATGCCATAAGCAATCAGATTCAAGCGACAAGGAAAAGCCTAGGGGAGCAAGACCCTGCAAATGGACAGGGCGGATCAATACCTCGCCTACGTCACATAGACCATCAACTCAGACAGCAGCGAGCCCTTCAACAGTTCGGTATGATGCGCCATGCTTGGAGACCACAGCGCGGCCTACCTGAAACTGCTGTCTCAGTGCTCCGTGCATGGTTGTTCGAGCACTTTCTCCATCCGTATGTTTTCTAATCTCTTTTCACTATCGAATGTATCCATTATATGTAAGAACTCGAGCATATGCTTTTCTTTTATCTTTAATTTTACAGTTACCCCAAAGATTCAGAAAAGATTATGCTGGCGCGACAGACAGGATTGACGAGAGGCCAGGTAATAGGAGCTCGATCACATTTCATTGCATTGGATCTTTCCTGCTAAAATTTCCTGATAAGTGGTAACTTCCAGTGCATCAAATTGGTCTTTTGGGTGGATGATATGTGAACTTTACATGAAAATGATTCTTATCAGGTTGCCAACTGGTTTATAAACGCACGAGTGCGACTATGGAAGCCTATGGTCGAGGAAATGTACAAGGAGGAGTTTGGCGAAGGCGATATCAACTTCAAGTCATCTCCCGAAAACACTCCCAAAGGAGCGCCTGAGAAATCATGGGCATCAGAGGACAAGAGGGAAGATCAAAGTGAGACTTCAATGGCCACCACTGATCACCAGCCGAGCCAGCGCCATGACTCAAGGCTGAACACAAACCATGGCGGAGTCATGAGCGGGGCCACTGAACGTCAGCTACAGTTCAATCCTCACGGAGATGATGCTAAGAATTATGGGTTCATGAGATTGCCTGACGACCACTACAACAGCGAGGGAAGCCTTATGATGGCTGCTGCTGCTGGATACCAAGTATCGGAGCTAGGGAGCTTCACTGTCGACAACCAAGTCTCCCTCGCGTTAGGATTGCACAATGGGAAGCCCGACGCCACTGTGGGCTCTTCTACGACAGAATATCCTTACATCGATCCAGTCAACCAGCAACATAGGTTCGGCAACATCCACCTATTGAATGATTTTGTGGCACATTGAACAGATTTTTGTCGTCACCGGCGAAGTCCAGTGACCGTATAGTATACCGTCGACATAAGACACCTGCATTCGCCCTTGTTTTGCTTATGAAAGCGTCGCGTTATACTTCTTGGAGCAAAGCATTGGACGTCCGGTTCTTGGTCCGGTTTCTGGGTTTGTATAAATACGCTCGGGGCGACTGTATAAAAGGAATCCCAGCTGTAATATAGTATAGATACTTAGATTGAGGTCGATTGGTATATATGTAATCTTGTATAAGGCGAAACCGAAACCGAAACCGACAACTATATTCATTAATTTTCGTGTGATTATTTGATACAGGAAAATAGATACATTTGGCATATGATTCTGTATTTCACCATCTGCAGTTGAAATACTATATGTTTTTTCATTTTACTTGAAAAAACGGCAGTGAAATGATGAAGTTCTAAATTTCTTTTGACTTTGTTGTTGGATAATGCGATGTGGAAAAAAATGCCATTCACCTAGCAAGAAACCTACAATGATTGTGTGCTGGTTTGGGTTTCGTTGAATAATTCCAAAACTAATAATGAAGGTTTCTGTAGGAGTAATTATTTTGTTGACTAATCTTCAATTAGATAGCTATAAACAAAATTTTTAAATTCATTAGTATTATAAACAAAGGAACATGATGGAATCAAGTTAATGGATGTTAATCCTTATCTGAAGTTAGGTTGATGCTTGAATAGATTAGGAGGTCGCAACTAAGCTAAGCATCTTTGTCCCAACCTCTAATCGGCCAAACTTATCAGTGTTAAGTTCAATAATCATCAAAATAAAACTCACAAGTAGGCCGAGTCTGTTTTGATATAATACTATGACACATAAGGACAACGAGAAGTAACAGTTTTGTTGTCTACCATCAGTAGGTGATACTGTTGATTTTGATATCATAAATTCATAACACGTGAATTTCATACATTGTCTAACCATGACAAAATAAAAGAAAGATTTAAATATTTCCATCGATCCAATACCAAATACTCCATTTGTTTTATATTAATCGAAATATTTTTTTTTAAAACCATGCCAAACTAAATGAAATCATTTTTTTAATAATCTTTTAACATAGAAGAATATCAAATTAATCCCATTTGATACAGTACACGTATTAATTTCTCTCACTATAATAAACTTCATTACCACAAAAAAATGCGGTATTTTTTTTCCGATAAAATCTATATAAATCCAACGCATATATAAATTTTCGTATCGAATCAAAACGTTTCGACTAATATGAAATTAAAAGAGCACGTCTCGAGAAAATTTGTTACCCGATTCATCAATGACAAAGTAACTTTCATCCAAAGGTGTCGAAGGAGGCCTTGGAGTATGCGGTGGCCTTGGTTCTTAAAGGTGTCTGAGAGGGAAAACGGAGTTGGCAAGGCTGAGACGACGAGGACATGCTGCTGCAGTCTACCGCATATGGCAGCCTGGCACGAGCATAATCTAAGATTGTGCATATCAGTCCACGACGCCTTACATGCTGGAACAATGTATCTGGGAGTTCATGTCTTGTGATTGGTTATGTTTCAATGTGGTTCCTTTTGAATGTATGCAAGGGGTGGTGTTATTTAGAATGTGATCGTGCCCATTTTGTGATACAATGACATGATAGTATGTAAAGATATGTTCTTCATTCAGTGGAAATGTTTACCAAAAAAAAAAAAAAAAACTATTTTCATCTTTACGTGTAAATAGTAACAGACTATTTTAGTAGCATATTTCTTACAAAAAAAAAATGAAACACATATGGTTAATAGTAATATATTTATTCCGTATTAAATAAATTAAAATAATATATATTTGTTTTGATATGTTTTGTCGATAAAAATGTTAGGAGAAAAATTTCAAACCGCCTCCAAAGGTTAAAATAGACATCTCAATTTATTTGAGAAGGGGTATTTCTTATGAGACAACAAGGCGAAACCCACATTTGGATGCGAAAATGGGAATCTGCGTCGACAGGACACCATGCCGGCCGCCTGCGATTTCAGCCGGATCCCGGCAACATCCAAAGCCTCCGCCAATCTCCTTCGCAGCAAATCAATTCTCGAGGGTTTCCGCCCATTGTGATCCGGGTCGGGGCACCAGTAATCGGATGTTCATATTGGGAATGGGTTACGTGGGGCAATTTTTCGCTCAGCAATTGAAGCAGGATGGATGGTAAAAACAATGTCAAACCACTTTTGCTTCTTCGTGTTTTCAGAATGTTGTTTCTGATTCGTTTAGTCAAAGGCAACATTGACAAAGCACGTACTCCCTCTGTCCAAGTTAATAGAAAAAGCTTTTGATACAAAATCAAAGTGGATTGAATTATGTATATAATGATTTTGTTATCTTTATGATTGCGTGAGGGAGGAGTAAGAAAAAGAAAGAAAGATTATGATAAGATGTATTGATGTGATATTAAATAAAGTTGTTTTTGTATAAAAATAGTTTTCAAATAAAAAAACAATTTATTTATTTTAAAATAGTACAAATAAAAAAAAGTTTCAATTAATTTGAAATGGATATAATATAATGATATAATATTATGAGAAAAAGATCGTTTTATGAAACACGTGGATGTGTATGACCACACATCCAAGTGGTTGGAGAATAGGATTATTTAACAAGTCAATCCTTTCTCTTGATTGCTATTACGTAGACCGTGCTCAGTGAACATATAGTGCTTATCTGGTGATGGTATTGGGAATCACGAGAGTAACCATGCTGACATTAGTTTGTAATACCCAGTGTTACACTTAGTGATGGTCCTTTGTTTCCTTGGATTGATCATATTACTTTGATAGTAGGAGGATAATATTCCTTGGATTGAACATATAGTTCTTTGTGGATTTGCAGGGTTGTCACTGGAACTTGCAAAAGCATTGCAAAGAAAAAGGAGCTTGAAAAAATGGGATTGAGTGTAAATCTTTTCGATGCATATGATCTGGAGTACGCGATCCTTCTAATGCATTAACACTTGTGTTATTGTGGTGTTAAACATGTTGAATCGTACGTCTATGGAGTTGTTTAGTTCGGCTGATCAAGCTAGGAGGGTTTATTTGTTTGATGCTTGAAATTCATCATTTGAGAGATGTAGCGTATGTTAAAGGTTTCGAACATAACCTCCTTTCCATTAGCGAGTTATGTGACAAAAACTATGATGTCTCATTTATTCATGATTCATATCAAATAAAAGACAAAGTCACCAAAAAAATCAAATTGGTAGGAACCAGAAAAGGAAACATTTATGCAGTAGACTTCAACTACTTCAACTCATCACAGTTGGAACAAATAACATGTTTTTATACGAAAGGTGCTAAAGATATAAACTGGCTTTGGCATAAGAGATTAACTCACTTAAATTTCAAAACAATAGCCAAATGTGCAATGTGCAATGTTGAATGTGCAACAGGTGTTAAACAAGCTGAATCCTACCAACATTGTAAATGTGCAATGTTGTATCGTTCCAAGACGGCTCGATTTTTTATCCTAATATAGGTTAGATAAAAAAGGATTTGATCGTTCCAAGAAGATGAACATTAGGCCTCAGCAGATTGAAAAAGGATTTGATAAGAAGTGAACAAGCTCGTCTTCTGGCAAAGACATCATGCTAGTGAAAGCTGAACATAGTTATGAAAATTCTCCTAAGTTCTCAGCGAGGACAATGGGTTTTTATCTATGCCCTTGACAAAAAACTATCGAGTCGGTCTCTCTTATCTGATTCTCCATTTATGCATTTCTGATCTTGGTGCATGGATATTCTTCTTCAAATGGGAAAGCATCCAATATTTAAGGAACTACAGACACCTCGTGGTTTGTGTTCCTCCTCTGTTGCCTGTAGGTGACCAGGTAAATCCAGTAGTTCCTTTCAAATATATACTTGGGCACTAGTGGATGCTATGCAATTCCCTTGATATCGCAGTTGCCATCTTATGCAGATTCTTCTTCAGCATGAGGAATTTCTCAAGAGTAGTCTGATGGGAGGAGATCTACGGTGGCTTTGTTATTTGTCCTCAACAAGTATGGAATCTCTCTTTGAAATCTTGTGTTTCTATCATTGCTATAGCCAGTCACATAGTGATAGTGTGATCAAAAGCCAGTTTGCGTTTGACAAAAAACTGAATAGCAATATGCACCTACATGTAACTCAAACGTATGGAGCCATTATGTCCTGATTCTGTGAGATGCATCTCCCCTAACTTGTAGAAGTGCTTGCTAGTACCCTGCTAGCTAAAAGTTCACTTATCGTATTTTTCCACAATAGTATTACTGATTGAAAAGGCGGCATATTGTGCTTATATCTCTATATTCTATCTTGAGCTTCAGAACAGTGCTGGTGGTAAACAAGTGTATATGGGGACTCTAAAGGTGCCTGGGTCGATGAGGAGTAGGTCGAGCATTTATCGACTACATTTTTCTTCCCATTTTCTTTGGTCTGCTCAGGTAAGGAAATAAATATGGATCAATAATTTTCTTTCGTGGCAGTTCTCCGCCTAATCCAACCAGCACATCAGCAAAATTGAGGCTGGATGCAGAAGAAGGATGGTTAAGGTTGGGGGCTGATCTTGGATTATCAACGCGTGTTTTAGACTTGGTGGCATTTATGGCCCCGGCAGAAGGTGATGGGTAACAATCTGACTGATTTGTTTTATGGTGCTAACCATCATTGACCTTGTTTCTGGATTTTGTCATAAGCGGCATAATCTAACTTAAGCATGAACCATTCTCGGACAATAGAAAGAAAAAATTGTCTAAGCATTACACCTCCATGGTTCATGTCGCTGACATTTGTCAAGTTCTTAAAGCCAGCACATTTGCGACCACGTCCAGGTTTGACCCTGATTGTTTTATTGACATTGTTCTCCTATATAAAGAGGAAGTTGTGCAACATGGTCTTCATATTCGAAATCAGTTGCTACTGCTGATGCTATTCTGCAACTAATGGTCCAGAACTAATTTGGTTGCAGGAATATCTATAATGTAGTTGACGATGATCCGACTTCCAGGGCTGAAGTGTTTGCATTTTCCCAGGAACTGATTGAAAAGAGATGGCCTGGTCTTGTTCAGGAAATCGCTCACCCGGTCACTTCTGACTCGTCCGAGGAGAAATCTATCCCTGCAGATGAAAAAAGAGTCTCCAATGCTCGTATTAAGAAGGAACTCGGTGTAAGGCTGCTGTATCCTAGATATAGATCAGGATTGCAGGTGATCCTTGATCAGATTGAGTCGCCGTCTGGTTTCAAGCTGTAACGTCGTAAATGGAATAAGAATGAAGCGCCAATTCGGGTTGTTGTAGTATCTTAGGAGTATATTTACAACAATGCACAGAGAGAAAAAGGAAAAAAAGAAGATGACAATATCACTTGTAAATGACTTTTTCTGGGAGTAAACAGATTACTGTAAGTGCATATGTAGAGTATTCGTAACTTTTTGGCATATGGAGTAAGTTATTGTTGTACCCAGTTAGATTGTACAGTTACCCCTCCATATGCATGGGGCATCGTCTTTTTATTATTGTGATAGAAATAAGATTATGTTCATCTCGTTTTTTCTCAAATCCTGCGCTGCAAATACTTAGGTCGTGGCCATTGTACTACCCTTACATATGCATCTTGTGACCTTTGAATAATGAGATTTTTTAGATAAACTTGTTACTGTCATCCGATGAAAATATCCTAACAAAATAATGATTACATCTGAAGTTGAGAATGATCGTCACGATGACAATCAGATATCATCGACATGCAATCCAACCAAATTAGCAACTATGCTAGGTGGACTCCGTTAGTTATCTATGATTGCTAGGTTTTTCTTTTTTCTCCACAATTACCTGGTTAGGTGGATGACATATTGTTTTCTGTTTCACTTGTGTGTGCTCCAATCAACAGAAAGTCCAAACACAAAGGGCACTCATCGATCTCTATTATTGAAGTGGTCAAACTAGAGTTTGATCACACTTGAGTATTTTACAAAAATGTAATCCATGATCAAACATTCTTGTCATCTTGTTAAAAAGAAAAGCGTCTTTTGTTGATGTTGTTTTTGAAAACAAACATCTTGTTTTTTCCTTTTAGGATAAAAAAGACATTTAGGATCACCTCATGATGTGAAATGGAGATGGTGATCAATGCCAACTTTTTGACGTAATGTTAACCTCTAACGTCTATTGATTTGAATATAATGAAACAGTCGTGTTGATCACTGATTCGATTCGTATTTTTTTTAAACTTAGAATATCGATTCTTATAAATTTTTTAGTAAATAATCAAAATATATAAAAATTCAAAAGATATTCATAAAAAACATAAATTCCCCGTCGTCGTTGACGCCACTGCCGATCCACCGCATCCACCCTCGTCTCCTAATTTTTTTTCCGTCGCCACCCATTACCGAATCAAATATACACATGAATCTGCACCACCATAACAAGCATTAAGTTTGAACTACAGGAATATAAGCACAGGCACATCATAACTATTCAACCCTTGGATGACAATACTATTGTAATCGTGAGTTGAAGGGTTTCAGCGCAGCAGTACAGTTTCAACCTCCATCAAGGGGATGTTGAGTTTGGTTTATAGAATATGAATCATTGGATCAGATTTTCCACCTCCATCAAGGATATGTGACAGTGTGTTCTTGAGTCATGAAATGTAGATGAGGCCAATGTTTTTTGGTTTGATGTATTATATCTAGACCTCATAGATGTTTGTGTGAAAAATTGATGATAGTGAGAAGAATTTTCCATACAGGAAACGCCATTGTCCCACCCACTATTCCGATCGTCAACACCAGCATCGAACCACTAGGGAGTCGGATTCGGTCCGACTTTGGAGAATTCACTGGTTACTGGTGATGTGCACGATCCTTGTTTCCGATTTTGTATGATTTTAGAATTAAGATCTCTCTTTTTTTGAGATTTTTTTAAGTTTTTTTATTTTTAGATAATTTTCATAATTTTATCGAGTATGTACATTATTTAAAGGTTATAGGGCATGTGTATCATGACATAAGTGTGTCTACTAATAAATGAACAATTGAGATTAAAATAACACAAATGAAGGGTTGAAATTTGAGATAAAAATGCTATTTTTTATTTTAATCATTTATTTTTCATCATTTAATCTTAACCATTTATTTATCACTAGATACATTTATATCATGACACATATCTTTTTTTTTAAAAAAAAATATCATTAATATTTCGGAACCTTATAATTTTTCTTCAGTTAGATTTCAAACAAATTAGAGTAAGAGAGTATATGGTCACTTCAACGAACTATTCGACCTAAAAGTTTGCAATGCTCAGTACATGACATAAAATCAACTATTGGATGCCGAAAGGGCATCTACTATCAAGAAAACAATACAAATTGGTCCTTAGTCAAATTTATCGCGAACTTACTAGCAATTATGTTTACTAATACTAGCAAATTTTTGAGATCCTTTATGTTCAGCAACATTTGCGGGACAGTGTACGAATGAGTTACATATATAAAAGATTTGTAGAGACTGATTTAAAATAAATAATTGTAGCCACTGTTCGAGTCTACGAAATGGTTTAGTATGATTTGTTTACATCTTGGTACAGTAAATAATCTACTGGATGAAACATAAGGTGGTCTGATGATTACCCTTTATTCGATTAAGTTTTTGACGTTATCGCTACTACTGAAACTCAAAGTGAGGTAAATCAACCTTAGGAAAGATAATGAGGCTGATTAATCAAAAACCATGATAGAAACAATGAACCAAGTTCATTCCTAAAATCAATTGATAATAAAAGAAAAGGTCCATGATCTATTTATATTACTATATGATTTATAAAAATTTCGATGTGAGTTTAATATCTCTAATAATCATTATAACTTTGAAATATTGAACAAGTTTAAAAAATATATTCGGATAATGTAACCAATAACGTTAGTCAATGACAATTACCAAAACATTCTTGCATTAATCAAATGCAAAAATCGTACACACCATACCTAGGATACTATTACATATACGTACGTACACAAAATATATTTCTTCTACAGAAGAATAGTTCTAAACAGACCACAATTTTCCCCTAATCCTCTAATAGCAGTTGACAAGCATCACATAAACTATCTAGATAGAGTACACTCAAACATGTTACCAAAGGCAACAATACGTTATCATAATCATTACAAATCACTTCCTATGAAAGTTATCAAAAATCGTTCTTACATCGTTTCCTAAGAAACGATTACATTCGTACATTCTTCAGCACTCGAATCATCGTTTATCATGCATCGTGCATCAATCGTCACCAGCACATGAAAACATCGACAGCCGAAGCCATAATAGGCTGATTAACAGTCACCATGTTCATGTTCATGTTCATGTTCCATTGATGAGTACTTTGATCCACGAAACCAACCTCGCCATCACCAACGAATTCGTTACCATCGATCGCGTGTACAAACCCTAAGATCTCCTCGAGGGACTCGAGCCTTTGGTTCAGCTCGGCCATCTGAGCTCTCAAGACAGAGTTCTCTGCCTCCACGTTCAGATACTGCTGAGTCCTGACACTGATCTCTGACATGATATGGTCGTTGTCGTTGCTGAGCCGAGCGATCTGAGCCATCAGATCGTCGAGGTGCTTCTGCTTCCTCATCCTGGATCGCCTCGCTGACTCGCGGTTCGATTCCATCCTCTTTCTCTTCCTCTCGTCGATCATGATCATCTCCTGTGTATAGCCCTCGGAACCCGATGAAGAAGCCATTTTTGTTAACCAAAGTACAAGCTTGATGCCAAGGCTTATAGAACTATATAAACCCGCTTCGACTAAACTATTATTTGTTACAATTATCGAGCTCAAGTGACTATATGAATAACCATTTGGCAACACTATTATGGGTAAGATCAAAGGGAAAGTGATTTATGAGAAAACATAGAACCAATAAAGGAAAACAACAGAGAAAGATAAAACCAAATGTGTTCTGCGTCTCAAAGATGAATTAATCGTAAACCCGGAACGCAAAACTTCGCTCAGAACAGGAGACATAACAAACGAATGTATCTTTCAATCTATCATCGACGCGAAATCTAGTGTTCTTGAACAAGATTGATCGGATGAATCTTGATCGCGATGAAACGAGATCTTGATCAAGCTAGGATCTTCGAGATCAATGGCTGATGGGTTTTGATTCTTGGCTAAGGAATCGATGGAGGGTGGAAGAATTGAAGAGGACGAGAAGAGAGGAGGAGAGGAAACGGACATGAGAAGAGGGAATTTATAGAACTGAAATCGTGAGAAAATTTTGATTTTTTGGTTTAATTTGGGTGTAAGTGGGGAAGTGTTTGATTTGTTTTTGCTTAGATGAGGAAGCAAATTTGAAGGATGCGTATGGACAAAGAAGATTATTCTATGTCCGCCTAAAGTTTACCTAACATGACGTTGATGAATGGGGTGTGAGATAGATATATAATACTCTGAACATTTCATCATGGTTTTATGCATTTTTGTTAATTTTTATGCCATTTTTATATGGATAAATTTCGTTCATTACGTATCCCAATGATTGTTCGATCACTTAATATTAAAAAAGATTCATTCCAATCATAAGAAGATGGAGAAAAGATACTTCGAGCATAAATTTCATATCTTAGTGTTATTGGTGCACTAATGTATCTTACTACTGTACAAGGTCTGATATTATCTTTACTGTTAATTTATTGGAAAGATTCAGTTTTTCATCGGGTAAAAGATATTGGAATGGAATAAAATAAATACTACGTTATCTTCGTGAAACTACAGATATGAGTTTATTGTATTCGAGAGAGATAAAATCGCATCTCATTGGATATCCAGATGTAGGATATTTGTCTGATCCACATAAACCAAGATCGCAAACTGAATATTTATTTATCTATAATGATGCGACAATTTCGTGAAAATCCACAAAGCAGATATTAATTGCTTCATCTTCAAATAATTCCGAATTACTTGCTATTCATGAACCAAGTTGAGAATGTATTTGGTTTCGATTTATTATCCATCACGTTCAAAGTTCATGTGAATTATTTTCAATTAAAGATAATCCTATTTTAATATACGAAGATAATGCTGTATGTATTGTACAACTCAAATAAGGTTATATTAAAAATGATAGAACTATATATATATCTCCGTAATTCTTCTTTATATATGATCATCAAAATAATGAAGATATAAATATCCAACAAATTCGATGTAGTACGAACTTGACAGATCTATCAACAAGGCACTTCCCAAAGTGATTTTTGAGGCACATAGACATAAAATCGGAATTCATCGATTTAAAGATCGTTCTGACTGAAGACATCTCAATGAAGTGAGGTATTATTACGGAAAAGACTGTAGTCTTTTTTTTTTCTTCGATCAGATTTTTATCTAAATGGGTTTTTTTAACAATGTTTTAACGAGAGAGTCGTATTCTCACCACCAGAGGTATAATATATTCATATAAATTTTTATAATTCAAGAAGGAATGTTAAATAATATAGTGGTAGATGATAAAATCTCACTCACAAGTACCCACTCAGAAAGATTCCATCAAATATACCACTCATAATTGTAAAATAATAAGGGATAGATGCTCCCAATGCTGTATAAAAAGAGCAGCATCCTTCATTTGTTGTACTGTGAAACGAAATTATCCCGAAAAAAATAAATATAACGATATATATATATATTTGCAGTGTGTATTGATAAAATGATTTCCCGATGACAAATTTTGTTCATTTAGTTTTATTACAATAAATCAAGTGCGGTGGAGGTGATTATTTGGGAAGGTGACGACGGTGCTATTAAATTAATCAAGGGACTACATGAAATAGAAATAGATTCAGTATTAACTATTGAAATATAAAAATCTGCACAAAGCTTCCAGTGGGTATCATACAAGAACATTTTTAAGGTTGTTGTTCAACTTGGTTTTTATCTATTAACTATAGGAGCAGTTGAATTATTCTGGTACCTTTGAAGATCCCAAGCATCTCTTTTTTTCTTTCATAGAAAAATGAAGAAAAATTTGGACATCCATCGTATCTCATTGTGCTCCGCATCTTCTTGGATCACAAATGTGTGATTGTCAAATTCGTGTTAACATCAGCCTGCAATGATATCTACTATTAGATGATAACTTCCTATTAATATTAACAAATATGTTAATCACTATCGTATACTAACCGAAACAACTAGAACAACGACCGATTTCACCAAAATCATAAGAATAATTTGTTTAAAAAGCCAGTCTTTTGATTAAGGATGCCTAGATCATCTGTTCAATGGTCCACATAAACATTCTCTCGGTTCATAAACTCCGTATCAGAGTTCATGTCACTAGGCAAGTGAGTAACTAACACCAGCTGTGAAATGAGATTCTCTGTTCTTTCTCCGTGTGTTAGGTGGAGTTGAAGTTTTGAAGATGTGCAGATCTGGGAAAGAAAGGCTTGCAACCACTTTCCTGCTTTGAAGGTGTATATGGAGAGGGAAATTGGAGGCCATGGCACATATCACCACCTAGGCCCTTCTGTCATCTATTAAAATCACCATTTCTTTTTCGCGTAACGCTGTTAAAAACCTGGTTGCCTGGTTCGTTTTATCTGGTTTTACGATTCTATTCTATGTCAATTAGCCTAGTCGGCTCGTAGGATTTCGATTCTGACTATCCTAATGATTCTATCAAAGAGTTACCGTCGCGTCCGCTCACCCCACCGTTATAGAGGCTTCAAGTTGGCAACCAGATTGTACCAGTATAGCAGATCTGGCCATCAAATACAGGTCCAGAATCAGATCAAAAGCAGCAAGATACTAGTAAATGAGAACCAAGTACAAACCAATGCGCGACGACGCAAAACAAAAAACCAACAGTAGCATAATGGAAATCATAGGAGGTAGAGATTTATACCATCAAATGTACAGATGTTATAGCTAGCAATACAAGTATGCACCTGCTCATGCGTACGCCTGGAAGAAGAGGAAAGAGCATATCGAAGTTGGGACCTTCTCATAGGTTTCATGCATGAAACTCGTACCACGATCATGCACCTTAGTCTTGATGCCAAATTACCCGGTTGAGGGTTGGACGGTTCAGCCCCAAAAAAAACAACTTAAAGTTTGGTCCCTGAGCTGCGAAGATGGTCCAGAAGCGGTCCAACATGCGACACTCGATCTAGAGCTTTAATTTGATAAAGTACATCGTCCTAAGCTTAGCTCGCAAAATATCACTCGCATGCTTCACATCATCATCCTCATCTGTCTTCTTCTCCCCATTTCATAAAACCTGTACGATTCCGCTATTACCGTGTCTTAGTTATCCTATAGTTTAGGTTCGTCTTAATGCTATCTATTTAAACTATATCCAACCATCATCTTCCTGGAATCAATCTTCTTTAGCAACCGATGTTTAAGATCGATCGTACACTAGCAAAGGTCTAAATAGCAAACTTATAGGTGTCGCTCTTTGCCCGACCTCAAGATCCTGTCTATAGGAGAATATTTTGCACAACCACTACTCTAAACAATGGCTAGATACTATTTCACTTGATTTCTACAAGGATCTTCTTCCTCCAAGTCTCTATCACAAAACTATCTTCAAATAGAAGTATATACAGAAAAAAAAACCAGGAAATCCGAACGGAATAGAAGTAAAGACTCGGATGATAAAATGGATTCATGTTTTCGTCAGATAACAATTTTGCAAATAGTATCTTCAGACAAGCGATGGTTTCTGCACAAATACAACATACATACATACAACCATCGAAGTGGCAGATTGGACGCTACAAATTGTCTAATCATGCATCAAGAGCAGAAGCAGTAGATGCATGTTCAGTTGAGACCATCAACTCAATAATAAACTAACAGGAACCCAAGCCTTTGTCTTGCTGCATGGGGCCGGCTTATCACTCGAGAGAAACTAAAAGAAGCAAGAAAGAGGGGAGGGGGGGGGGGGGGGGGGGAATAAATAAACTGAGAGGATAATCATAGGATCAAGAAATAGAAGATTATTAGCAAACCTCGACCGTAGCACACTCTGCTTCAGGATGGTAGTACAGAATCTCATTCCACATCATGTCCCTTATCTTATCTCTGTCTAAATCCTCATCGATGTCAAGATCGATTGGGAACTGAGCAGGAGGTACGGTGCAGGGATCATATAAAGGAGCCATATAGGGATGCTTCAGTGCATCCGTCACACTGATCCTCTTTGTTGGGTCAAAAACCAGCATCTTTTGCAGCAAATCAAGTGCCAAGGGGTGGGCGTTCGGGTAAATTCGAGATAATGGAACCCCAGGGGAGTATGGAAGAGATCTTATGAATCTTTTCGCCTTTGGGTTGTCTATGAACTGCAGATCAGACTCCTTCTGGCTCCCGAGGATGTTGAAGATCAGCTTCAGCTGATTGAGACACTCAGTGCCTGGAAATATGGGCTTCCGTCCTAGAAGCTCGGCAAAGATGCATCCAACAGACCAAACGTCGATGGATGTGCCGTACTTGTCACAGCAGAGGAGAAGCTCAGGTGCTCTATACCAGCGTGTGACTACATATTCGGTCATGAACTGACCATGACCGTTGCTAGTCCGTGCCAATCCAAAGTCACAGATTTTGAGGTCGCAGTTTGCATTTACTAGAAGGTTACCAGGCTTCAGGTCTCGGTGGAGTATGTTTGCTGAGTGAAGATACTTCAAACCTCGGAGCAACTGCATTGGGATAACCCGGTCAGTTTTGACATGAAAAGAAGCATACATGAAAGTCGAAACCACCACAATTTAAGCAAAGAAGTCCAATTTTTTTTTTCATGGGAAAGTGAAGTCATGGAATACTTAAATCGGTCATAAATTTGTAACCCGTTCATGCATGTTACTGCAGCAACAATCGAACAGTTCATGAATGGTAAGTTTTACATGCCAGAAACCTCCAAACATCAGGACAGAAACTTCAGACTCGTGTACAGTCAGTTTTAATACCTAATAATTCCAAAGTTTAGAATATTGCATCGTGCATAACGAAATTGGATTTTCAGCTAAAATAGTAGGAGGAGGATTTCTCAATACAGTAGAATATAGGAGCAGTTAATTATTGGCTGTAGAACGGAAGAAAAAATAACATCAACTGCCATACCCGAAAAAAATAAAATAAAAAAATAGCACCAATTGTATATTCCTGTAGAAGAGTTGCTTCATTCACTACATGCGGCGCCCAACTTGAGCAAATATCATAGCATTTGACATGTCTCTAGACTACAATAATCCAAATTGGAATATACTAGCAGGCAGCAGCTAGTCACTTCCAGTACACTCCATTTCTGTTAAATTAAATTTGTCCTATTTCAGTCAGATCAGCTTCAACAATGAAGATCTGGAAAGAAAAAGAAAAGGAAACAAAGCAAAACAAACTTAATCTTGCCTGGAATAGAAAGTATTGACAATGGTCATTGCTGAGCGCCTGAGACGACTTAATAATCTGATGAAGATCTGTATCCATGAGTTCATAGACCAGATAGACATCCTTAAAGTTCATCCTGTGGGTAGGCAGCATCACATCCTTTAACCTGATCACATTTTCCTGCTGAAGATGCCGGAGAAGCTTCAGTTCACGCAAAGTCCTCAGTGCATCAACACGATTCTCAAACACGTTGTGTATCTTCTTTATGGCTACTTTCTCATTTGTTTCCCTATTGATGGAAGAGCAAACAACTCCATAGGCCCCCCGACCGATAGGCTTGACGGGCTCATATTTGGTGTCGAGCTCAAACAAAGTCTGCCACATCGAGAAGTAATGCTTTCCTGGGTGCCTTACCCCATTTGGAGGTTCAACAGGGGTAGCCATTTCTTTCCAGAAGATTACTGCATACATATCAAACCTAGCTTGAGAAAACATGGGAATCTTCCAAATCAGACAGCTGATCAAGAAAGAAAAATCTCTTCCACATGAAAATTCAAATTCAACGACCTGGTTGATCATTGTATACTACACAACAATCAAGTTCCATGGAGGGCATACCTAAAGTAACATAGTTTCGATTTCTGAATAAAATAACAAAAGAAACAGCAGAATTTTCTATAAATGAACCGCTACAGCTAAAAAATAAACCTGGCTCAAGCAAATTCAATACATTATGAATCTCATACTAAAGAAGAAAAGTTAAATAATCACATACATTGGTGAAACATATTGATGCTCGACTTTGCTCAAAACTCGGAATACAACATCCAAGTGGGTGAAATCCGAGAACAAGATCGAAGTTTTCAAGATATTCCTGCGGTTCCCATTTCCCCTTTTGAATAATTATCTAATATCTCCAGCGGATACACAACCAAACCCGTAAGGTTGGTAAACATAGAAAGAAAGAAAAAGAAGGGAAGGACTCTACTACTTTGTCCATGTG
The DNA here is from genome assembly GCA_001925005.1 of Drosera capensis. NCBI lineage: Eukaryota > Viridiplantae > Streptophyta > Magnoliopsida > Caryophyllales > Droseraceae > Drosera > Drosera capensis. The sequence continues at coordinate 14,574 of LIEC01005957.1, read as the reverse complement.
CTCCAAGAAATCGAATAAAATTGCAAAGTGTACAAGGAAGCACATAACTTTCGGTTAACCCCATCCATTAAAAATAAAACATACAAATCATAGAGCTTACTCAACATAGGAAGTACATCACATCAAGCGTGAGCACATCATCCACGCTTCAAGCCACATCATACATTCCCATGAAAACAACCAAAGTTGCAAACAATAATTCTTTGTTGTATAGTCACTTGAAAACTCACCCTTCTATACATGAGTTTTAACCATCATCACAAAAAGGTCCATGAAAAATTAACAGTTTTCCTGTAAATGGCAATTCCCCAAACATCACTTACCCTCCAAATAACATTAAAACACCGATACAAACTCTTGAGTTTTGATAGAACTGATTCGTGAACGTTAGACATAACAACACAACAACCAAATCATACTCACACACATCAAATTCGACAAAACCCAGCAAAATCCCAAACCAGATTCCACAAAAGAACCCACCTTTATTCTTCTCTGCTGAACTCAACCGATCAATCAATCTTCACCTCGATCAATCAATCTTCACCTCAATCAATCAACCCAACCCAATCCAAACCCACATACCCACTTCACCCCCCCAACACTCAAAATCAGCACCCAAAACCCAACTCTTAATAAACCAAACCAGTGAACCACGACGATTACCCAAAATCTAGATTTATCCGTGTCAGCCTTTGAATAGGAGGAGATGATGTATTGCGGGTCGGGTCATCGTCGGGTCATCGTGGAAACGAGGGATTCGTTGATGGGTCGACATCGATGGTGTCTGTTGGCAGAGAAAGCACGAGGAAGATGAACAAGAAGATGATGATGGGGAGGAAACGGTGTCGTTTTGGGGTTGGACGGTGTCGTGTCGGGTTGGGTGATGGGAGATTAGTCTGTTATGGAACACGTGAATGATTAGGTAATGATGATACAGTAATATAAAGTGCTTAATGGCTTTCTGGTGATTACTGGTCTTCTCATTCCGCAAAAATCATGCCACCTCCCTCGTTTCATTCGTTTTATAACAATTGAATGCATCGGATAATTTATATATAATATGTGAGATAAAAGAAAAAAAATAATGATGAACGAATTGATATGATTATAAAATATAAAAATATTTAATTATTTTTTATGTAAAAAAATTGTTAAATATGAAAATTTTGTAATTTGTATGAGACATTCGAAAAGAAAAATGTTGCAATTTGAATATTTAAGGATGTTTGATATTATTATTTTAAATTATAAAAATCGAAATTAATATTTCATCCGTTTTAAAATATAGAAAATATTTTGACCCGATATTTGAATTTATATGTGTGTGAAATTTGATGAAAAAAATATTTTTTATGATTGTGGGATTTATTATAATTATTGTTTTGATATTTATTTATGTAAAAAATTTAATAAATATAATATAATATATATATTTTTAAACGATTTAAATAAAAAAAATTATTTATATTAAAAAATGTGGAAGTAACAAAAATAAAAATCTAATAACAAAAATCTAAACGGTTTTGTGGGGTTGGAGCAAATCCTGCCAGCACAGCGGAAGCTCACTTCAAAACGACAACGTTGTAATTCAAATCCATCAATTTTTTGGGGGAAAAAAAAGCACATATGGAAAGTATCACGTTTTGGAGTGTAAAAAGTGACGAACACATCAGAGGAAGATGATGCGAGAAGCCCTTCAAATCCCTTCTACTCAAACCGTAATCGAAGAGAATTTGATTCCGAGATTTAGCAAATTTTTTCCGTTCCTTTTAGATAAGATTGATAATTCCTTTGGATCCCTTATTTGATTACTCGACAAAACAAACCCTAAAAGGATTATTCTAAATCCATCATGTTATCGTCTTCTTCTTGTGACAAGGATCCGTATCCTAGGCATTGACTCACATCATGAGAATTATCTTGATGAGCCGACGGGGTTGGTGAGAGTATACCGTTATCCCTGTTATATGAAAGATATTTTTTTAACTTTTTGAGTTGCAAATATATTATGAATTGAAGGAAAAAGTTGAAGATTCGGAAATTAAAAGTACACTTGCAAACAAAACAATACAATTCAATGCACTGAAAACAATAAAACCACTAACGAGACCTTTACAAACAAAACAACACAATTCATTGAAGTTATTTATTTATTTATTTATTTATTGATAGTGAATCTTTTGCAAACAAAAGAAACATATGGGGCTTACAAATTTCGGACCTTAGGCAATGGCCTAATTTTTCATACTGTTGGGCCGGCCCTGTATACAGACACCTCAGTTATGTCGATCTTGATGCAAAATGAGGTCGGTGGTCTCAAGTTCTTTGAGGATGATGGTTGGGTGCTGGTCGGGCCTGTGGATTGTTCCAGATACAATGCAGGTTTTATTTTTGTTTCTATTTCTTAATCGTCCTCGTATGCGAGCTGTATTGGTATTCTGGTTGAGATTAGTTTTGCTATTGTATGATTATTTTCAGGCAATGAGCTCTGACGAGTTCAAGAGCGTGAACCATAGAGTGAGATTGAACAGAAACCGCGAGAGGATACCAAGTCGCGGCTCAAGAGAAACTGGGGCTAGAGATACTCTCGGAATGTTTTGTGAAGTCGGGGTACAATGAAGTTTGGGACTTGATCTTTAGGTAAATACAACGAAGGCAAAACAACAAACGACCACGACCGTGTTTGAGTGACACGGTTCGAAACAGACCGTGCGTCGAAACAGGTCATGGTTTCCATGCCCAAGGACGCACGATCGTGTCTGCGTCCAGAGCGGGAAAAGAGGTCCCAGCCTGGGCCGTGCATCGAGGAGGACTATTGCACAAGATTCGCGTGTCATGAAACTCGCTTACTACGAAGCCCATATGCAACCAAACCTTGTCCCCATGAGATTATGAAAGGCAAAAGAAAACAAGTAACACAACAATTGAATGAAAGACCGCAACTGCATTAAATAGATAAAGGGAAAAACCTGGGAATAGACTCTCAAGGTCAGGATTCTACAAGGTCCGTCGAGGGAAACTCCGAGGAGATACCCCCGGGCCCTGAGTCTACAAAACAGTAAATGTTTAAGACCAGTAAATCTACAAAAATAGAAAATATCTAAAAATAGCAAGTCTAAAAAAAACAGAAAAATGTCTAAAAATAACGTATAGCAAGTGAAAGTCTACTCGACGACCTGCTCTTACAAGAAAGTAAGTAAGAGTGAAGGGGGTAGTCTTATTTAGCACGAATGATTACTAAGTTCGTTACTGATGATATACAAAATAGTCTGCTTATGTGAGGTCATAACTGACTTCTGGTGGTTACATGTTTTCGCCGCTTTGTCCAGTGCTCTTTGACCGTCAAGCCCGAAACAGCATAATGTCTGATCATCACGAGACTCATAAGAACATTGAAATCTGGAAGATTAAGATGTTGACCAAAGCGTTGGAAGCTGTTAGAGGGAATGGAATAAGCATGATTTCTCTTACAATTCCTCCACGGGATCAAATACCCTGAGTAACAAAGATGCTGGGGGATGAATTTGGAACTGCTTCTAATATTAAGAGCAGGGTAAATCGCGAATCCGAGCGGGGTGCCATCACATCTGCTCAACAGGGGCTGAAGCTCTACAACAGGGTTCCTACCAATGGACTTGTTTTGTACACTGGTACAATTGTGACCGAAGATGGAAAGGAAAAAATGGTTACTATCCCATTAATGCATCTCTACCTTTGTGACAACAAGTTCCATACCGAAGCGCTGAATGAACTTCTGGAATCTGATGACCAGTTTGGGTTCATTGTAATGAACGGAAATGGAAACCTATTTGGCACCCTTAGTGGCAATACCAGAAAAGTGCTTCACTTCAAGACTGTGCTTAGTCAGTCTGACATGTTCGATCAGCGACTGCAGGCGAAGATACTGAACGTGGTGGATGTTTCTTATGGAGGCGAGAATGGCTTCAATCAGGCAATCGAGCTTTCTGCAGAGATTCTGTCAAATGTAAAGTTTATTCAGGAAAAGAAGTTGATTTGGAAATACTTTGAAGAGATCAGCCAGGACACTGGAAAATATGTTTTTGGTGTTGATGATACTTTGAAAGCACTGGACATGGGATCCGTGGAGATTCTGATAGTGTGGGAGAATCTGGACATTACTAGGTATGAACTGAAGAACAGCTCAACTGGTGATATCATCATAAAACACTTGAGTAAGGAGCAGGAGGCTGATCATCAGAGCCATTTCCGGGACGCAGCTACTAATGCCGAGTTGGAAGTTCAGGATAGTACATCGCTACTCGAGTGGTTTGCCAATTTCTACAAGAAGTTTGGGTGCACTCTCGAGTTTGTGACGAACAAATCTCAGGAGGGATCCCAGTTCTGCAGGGGATTTGGTGGGATAGGAGGAATCCTTCGCTACCAGCTTGATATTAGATCCTTTGATGATCCTTCTGATGATGATGAAATTTATGAAGATTCTGATTGAAAATTAATCAACTCTCACCAACTGCCGGTGCAGGAGCAGGCAGCAAGCTGCACCGGTGAGCGGGCTGTCGGACTTGCTGATGCTGCTGGTGCTGTGGAAACTAATATCGATAAGATGCAAGGTTTTCTCGTAAAACGTTATAATTTTTTAAAATATTTAAATAATATAAATATTATAATTTTAATATGACAGGTAAGTAATACATTCTTTTTACAATATTTTAATGTAGGAATTAATGTAATCCATTACATATGTCGAAAAAAATTTCATTTCATTACAACGAAACGAACCAAACAAAAAATAAACAATTAAAACGTTGATTCCATTACGTTTTCATCCCAAATAATCCCTAATTTTATTTCTTTTCAAAACTATTTTTACAGTCCAATCCATACCAAAAAGATATAAGGATCGTTAATATCAAATTTAATTTAATTTTTTAATAACGATACACAGTGAACTTGTTTTATTGGGATTAATGGAGTATTTCTTTTTTCTACGAGGGCATTTTTGTCATTTACCGTGGAGGCATTTTGTCGTTTCGGGTTCAGTTCAACTCTCCACTCTCCTCCCAACACAAAACACCACCTCTCCCTTATCCACTCTCCCCACCCCACTCTCTCTTCCCTCTCTCTCATCACCTCAATGGAATCTCTCTCTTGATGCACCCCTCACTTTCTCCTCTCATCACCCCCAAATCCTCTCGATTTCAAGCTCGATTCGATCCGCACATTTTCAAATCCGTATCGCTCGAGCTCCCAGGTACCCATCGCTTAACCCTCGATCGCAAATTAAAGGAATTACCAAATTTGATGATCAATTGAATGTGTTGATGTGCGATTATTGTGTTGTTGATGTGCGATTTGACGATTAAGGTGTGATTATTTGAGTACCAGATGAATTGATGTTGATCGAAATCCTTCTTTGTAGATTGGCACGTATCATAAGAGTATGATTAGTGGTACTATTCAGTTCTTTTGTAAAAATGATGTTTGGTCGTTTCATGATATAAGTAACATTGAGGCAATGATAATATAGTTAATCTCTTCAAGAACAGAGTCTGAGTAGGCGTGTACGCACTGTTATAAATTAGGGAGACCGTTTCCTATGTTCTTGGAGGTGTTAAACCTTTGATCACATGATTGCTTATCTCTTGAGCAATCATGGACAAATCGTGCGAGTGCTAGTGTTACTGTTACGATTATTTTGGGATAGAGGGTGTAGAATTTGGTGTATTCACCACTACGCGTTTTAAGATTGTAGAGTGATGGAGTATGAGGATAGAGTCCGGGGAGTGGTTGTGGGAATGGGAATGGGTAGATGTGTGATGGTATATTCTATTGGGAAAGGGTTGATTTTGTTCATGTAGCACGATTTAGGAGGAAAGATTCATTTTAAAGAAACCAAGCCTTCGCTTTTCGAGGGAAGGTAGTATCCATCTCCTCTCTGAGACCCTGCTCTAAATGGGAGTTTTTGGCAATGAGTTAGTTGAATTGAGTTCTATGCGTAAGTGGCAAGCAGGCAGGATAGCATGAACGGTATGTGTGGGAATCTTGTTTTTTGGATTAGGAATTAGTTGCTTGGAATTCTACTAGTGCTCATAGCTAGAAACAAGCTCAGCTACTTTTTGGGCAAATTTTTTTGGAGTCTTCTTAGCATACTTACATTTCAGATTGGTTTTCTGCACCCTTGGCATACATTTAGATTTAGTGATCCCGGTGAATATTTTAGTTTTACTTGAATGCACAGGAAACATAAAAGATGGGAACCTTGCAAAGAACCATCATCTGTCCTACTGTCGGTTCCAAAGAAGTGGCTGCTCATAGGACAATGGTGAGTGAGTGCCAGCCAAGGAGAAGTGGATTCCAGGCTTGCAAGTATCCGCATCGCCAGAGAGTTTGTACCGGCATCCTGACTCGGGAAAGTCATGGCCTGAAGCATATGACAGTCTGCCGTGCTTATAGATCTTCCAATGGTAATGGCAGTAGAGCTGAAAAATTTAATGAGAGCGACGAGGATTACATCAACTCCAGTGTGCTCGAAGCAGGTAAAATTCTGTGTTGCCTCTGAAAGGTGGAAACTCATTATTTCCTCATGTTAATTGGTCCCCCCCCCCCTAAATGTCCGTGTTGGATATGGTTGTCACTTTTGATTAGCAAAGGAAAACTCGGTAACTTGTGGACTTGTACTCTCATGGGTTATGTAATAAAAGACACACTAGCTGTGCCATTCTGGTCTTTCAAATTATAACTTGCAAGTATGCATTTTCGGGGCATCATTTGTCCTATTCTTTCCAGAGTGTGATCCCATACTCTGTAATCCTATTCTGATACTCATATGTGTTAATCACTTCATTCCCTTCGAGTTCTTGTACCCTGGTATACTCCAGCTTATTCTGTTATGCATTCTTTGCAGTGGAGGTGAAGAGTGGCTCTGATGGTTTCGTGTTTAAGATGAGGGATGGTAAGTTTATGAAATGTGTCCATAACAACCCTCAAGGTGGCTATCTGCCGGATTGTGCTCCACATCCAGCTATTGTGTTGAAGATGGAAGATGATAGTCGACTTGTTTTTCCCATAATTGTTTGTACGTTATGTTTTTTCTCTTTTCTCTTTTTCTTTTACATACATGCTTGATTTTCAGGAAGTCAGCAAATATCCTTAGACTTTACTCCTAATTCGTTGCAGCGGAGATGCCAAGTGTGATTCTTATGGCTGCCCTCCGTAATGTGCATCATGTAAGACATTTTAGAAATCTATATATGAACATTTTTGTTTTTCTACTATTTTGTTCCTTCCTCCAGAGTACTTTTTTGAGGATTCAAGTCGTGTCAACTAATTGAGTTTTGCAGGCAAGGCCAACCATGTACCAGGTAGCTAAAGAGATGACTGAGAAAATGGGATATCAGGTAGGTTCATCATCATCTTTTGCAATGTGTGAAGTCTCTATCTTCTCTACACTTGGCAGGAAAGTATCGCCTATTCCCTGTCACAAAAAGACTGCAGCAAAATGTAATTTTTCTGGCACACGAGTAAATGTACACATACTAAACTATCATTAATGTTGCATGATAAATTTGCATTTACAATTTTGGTGCTCGTATGGTTCAGGTCAAAATTTACATTGACGAAATCCTCTATGTATCAATGTTATCTTTTTCAAACAGAGGGCATAGTTAACTATATCTTCTCGCAGGTCAAACTTGTTCGCATAACTGAAAGGGTGGATGATGCATATCTTGCTCAGCTATACATGTCAAAGGCATGTAGAGCATCCTTTTCAGAGTTTTTGTTTTTGTTTTGTGTAGTAAAATTTTGGGTATGATGCTAATTTATAAATTGTTTCCTCTCTATCTGTTTGTTGCTTATTTGGGTGATTGCAGGTAGGAAATGAAGCAGACTCTATCAGTTTTGATCTGCGACCTTCAGATGCCATTAACATCGCCGTAATATGCAAGGTACAAGTGCTGGAAGAATCCACTCATCAGAAATCTCATTCTGGCTTATGATGCCATTGGATATGCTTGGTTTGTGAGATTTTTGTACTCATTGCTTATGTTGATAGTGTTAGGGTTATTGAGAAATCCAATTATGAAACTTAAATGCCATGATTTAATAAACTTTCATCGGGAATGTGCAAGTTGTCTGTTTCATAATCCTAATGATTGGGTTTATTTTGTCTTGGTTGTCTATACTTTGCCACATTAATCTTTTATTCTTATCCAAATACTTTCTTATATATGGTCTTCTCTTCTTCATGGACTTCTTTCTTGTATCTGACAAAAAGAGAACTCTTTTAGGGGTGATTCCTAAGTTGCTACTAGGTTTGTTTAATATGTCCACTTCTAAATCCCATACAGGTTCCTATACAAGTGAATAAATATTTAGTACAGGATGATGGGATGAGGATTCTTGAAGATGTGAAGTCGCTGAATCATGGCCTTGGTTCAGATGGTTTACTTTTTAGTGAAGCTGCTGACAGGTTTGTAATCTTTCTCATGTCAATACTCAGGCGAGGAGTTTGTATCTCGAGAGTTTCTTTTGCTTAATGATCCTCTCTGAAGATAAGAGATGATAGATGACTGATGGCAGTGTTGCGACGGATGAGAATTCTTGTTTTCCATTACTGAAAAGCAAAAAAAAACCAGCATTCTCTCAATTTCTTGCTTAGAGATAGATCCTCCGCTAATTTTGTTGCTTGACATTCTTTTACCCAAGTCTTTGGTTTGCATTCTTACTCTGATATTAAATGATGATTTTGTATGAAGGATGATGAAGAACTTCGAAACTTCAGCCATGTTATGTTTTTTGTTTCTTTTTTTCCCCTGCAAAAGCTGGACTTTGATTGTTCTGGCTTTTGCTGTTGTGGACTATGAAAGTTGATTACTTGTACATTGGCTTATGTTGATTCTATGTTATGGCTGTTTCAGGCCGAGTGGTCCATCTTTGGAGTCAACTGAATTCAATCTGCTGCGTAACATGATTGTTGCTGCTGATGAGGAACGGTATAACGATGCGGGTATGTAACTCATGAAATCTTCTCGAAGCTATATTAAAGTTTGATCTTGACTTCTCTCCATCTCGTTGCTCGGCAGTGCCATGTTGCTTTTCTTTTTATTACTTGAATGCCATGACTGTTAGACTAAGAATTAGCATATTTCGGATGCTATAAGATCAAAGCGGCAGAAATGAAGATTACATTGCCCTTGTTTTATTCTATCTACTCCATAAATACCTGATTTTCACTTGGAAAGTGTACTTACTGTTCATTTGTCGCAGTCGTCCATTTCCATTAGTAGTTGCACTTATATCACTTGTGCCCTCAATTCTTAGCCGATCCAATTACCCATTATGGACGTATGATGTATTTTTGTTGCAGCTCGATGGAGGGACGAACTCACTCGATTGAGGGCTAAACGCAACTGGGCATGACTCGGAAGGATTCTGAAATCCTTTGATTGTCTGTGTTTTATGCGTCTTCTGATTCGTGCTGGTTAAGTCCACTACTTGTGTTTCTTTACAGTTTCCGCGAGGGAGCAGATCTGTACATAGAAATAGATCGGTTCTGGACACTACCCATCGCGTGCTTGCAAGCAGTTGCGTATGTGTTGTGAATCTGTGAATAGATGAACAGCGGACTTGGGAAGTAGATAAAAGCTCTTGGCTGTTGAGTTCAGCTATGAATCCTCAAGTTCATGCTTTGCATATCTAAAATGGAACTGTGTAGAGCTAATGTTTATTTCAATGAACTGGTTGTCTGGTCGATGTGAATATATGTGACAACTCACAATGACATTTTTAATTTATGATCATAATCCTTGCACTCCAGATAAATTACCAGATAAATTACGTTTCTTTTATATGGAGGCGGCAAAGGTTTTTGAATCGTCAAACCATAAATCGTAGGTTTTTTTTTTTCACGAGTTGTCCTGTAACACTTGCATGGTTTGAGGAACGTATTTCAAGAGCTGTTTATGGAGGATTAAGATCTCAACCGCTTGGTTCAAGATTCAGGAACTTCTGGTCACAAATGAAGTTATTCAACTCCGACCATTATGCAACCAGTGAATTGAAATTAACTTTCTGCGTCTTGCAAAAGTTGTAGCATTTTGGTTGTATTTGTGAGGTAAATTTGGTTCACGTTGAACGACAATCATATGATTTTTTTTTGGTGAAATAATAATATATATTTTTCGTCGTATAAAAAATACAATGGATTAATTTGATATATATGTCAATGTAAAGTTCGATACAAGTGTAATGACATTCAAATGTAATTTTTTATAAATTATCATAAAATATCAATGATTATACAAATTACATATTACGGGACGATCGAACATAATTTGATATGAAAACGAGACTTGTATTTCTTCGTATAAAATAATACAAATTGTGTATATATTGCATTTTTCGTGAAATGAAGGAAATAATTTATTCTGGAGGTTTTTTTATCGTTAGAGATACAATAAAAATTTTCTAAATATATATTGAATAAATATATATTAAATTTTTAGAAAATTTTAGTGATATATTTACTCTTTTCGTAATCTAAATCACAATTTATCGCAACAAACACCCCTAAGCCACAACTGATTATAGTTGGTGCAAGCGAGAATATCTGAGAATACTTTCAAAGCATCTTTTCTCTCTCTAATACAGGTGTCAAACATGGGCTTGTCTTGGGATTCGAGAAAAGGCTAGCCGTTAGTGCTTACATGAAATTCGAATTTCACAAAAACACGTGTCACCTCACGGGAAACATACCCGTTGTTGTATTGCTAGAACAAAAACAATCTCAATGTCTGATTTTTCTAATATATTCTCCATATCCCATAAAAATACAACATTATATCATATAATCATATTATTTAATTATATTATTAGGAATTTTGTTATTCATTTTAACGAAGTAAAAAAATTACGACTCTGACTCGATATTGAAATATATAACTTAAATTATCATTACTGTTTGATGATAAATTTACATAAATGATGTTTGATCGATCTGCGAACCATAGTTTGAATAACTTCATCGTTAATCTAACTCAAAATTGCATTTTTTATGGGACGAGGATAATATATTACTCCTAAATATTTGGTTTTAAATAAGTAATTAAAATTAAATATTACTTTTTTTGTTCCATAATAAAAACAAAAAATGGACACATAAGCCATCAAGTTCGACACGTAACGAATGATACGCACGACGATCAAACAATTTTTTTTTAATTTTATCTTAAGACATCAAAGATATTTAAGTCACATATTATCATCGTGGGTCGAAAAAATTCCCAACTATATCAACTACTCTAATAATAAAAAGAACCACTTCAAAATACATAATGAATTACAATTATTATAATATATTATATTTATTATAAAATAAAGAAAATATAATATTGTTCAAAATGTACCGTCATAACCATCAATGTTATTTTGAAAAACACTTATTATGAATGGATTTGATCACTATAAATTTATGAATACGATGAAAATTTAAAACTAAAAGCTAACACATACATTGATGGGATTTTAAAAACCTTAGTTGAAAAAAATTATATTTTTTAAGATATATATATATATATAATTTTTTTAACTTTATGTAATATTTATTTTACTCTGAAAAAAATACTAATATTTTATTCGATTAAAAATAAATTTTGTAGGTGACTCATTTCTTAAAAATAAATAATTAAATCTAAAATATCTTACAAATGTATAATCCGTCACACTTTCGTTTAGCATATATTATAAAAATCTGTCAATTTTTTATTTATTTTATAATTATGATACACATACACCTAAATCATATTCCTAAATTTGACACATACACTTTCGTTATCGTCGAAGTAAAGTTTGACATATATCGTACGACGGTCAAACATAAATTTTTCTAAATTTATCTTAAAATATTAATGATTATTTATATTACTTATTTTAACTATTTACTTGTTTCAAGATAATTATATATTATTGACATAATCATAGATTTAATTATACATAATAAAATTATATTATTTTAATCTCAATATAATTTAAATATAGATTGTAAACTCATATTCTAAAGTTATATATTATAAAATCATAAATTCAAATTAATCCATCTCCAGTGTATAACCAAGATCTCTTCACCTCAAAAACATGATCTTTCATTGACCTCAACACAATGTTACAACCTGCACCTACCTATGTTGGTATCAGCCACTTCCAATCATATGTATCTTGTGAGACCCTTTGAACCCAACAAACAAAAAAGCTCACATTTTTTTCATCGACTTTCATCATCATCGTCGTCGTCGTCGGATCTCTCTCCTCAAAACCCTCACCAAATTTTTACATTTTCCACACCTAGTTGATTCACATTCATCATTGAATCCAAATTTGCTCATCTGGGTACTCTCCCAAATAATCAAATCTAGCTCAGGATCTAATCTTGAACTGGGTCATTATTCTTTTCATTTAGTTGAGATAAAAATCTAATGTTTTTATTGTTTTGTTGGCATTGTAGGATTGAAGATATGATGAGAATGGAGTGTTGTGGTGTGGGATTGAAGGGGAATTTGCATTTGGGTCAAGTGGGCACCAATGGGTTGTTCTTGCGGGAGAGAGTGGGGTCTTTGAATAGAGATTTGGGAACCCAGTGGTTGAAGAATTCAAGAATGGTGAAAGGGGTTGGAAAATTCATGAAGTATGGGTTCGCAGATTCGATTCTTACATCGAATGTTAATCAACGCATTGCCCATGATCCATTGGTATAGTTCGTGATGTTTCTTGATGTTGTATCGGGGTTTTGGGGTTTGGGTGTTCTTGGTTGGATTTGATGGGATTAGATGGTGTGTTGGTTATCTTGATTGAGGTTTTTTGTGGATTTTGTTATTTGTTCTGTTTCTGTTGTGTTGTGATTGTGGTTTCCTGTTTTGATTTAATCTAGATTCTTGAGAAGTCATCCTTCTTTGAGATGCCTGATGCTGATCCGAAGAGTGTTGCCGCTATTATCTTGGGTGGAGGAGCTGGCACTCGCTTATTTCCTCTCACTAGCAGAAGAGCTAAGCCCGCAGTATGTGTCCTAATTAATCATCCATGTCAGTTCGCTGATCTGTAGTAGAGTCATGATAAGTTATGTTTTGCTGTTGAAGGATTCAATATGATGTTCAAGTTTAGGACGAATGAGCTTGTGGTTAATGCTAGTTTGGTGTTAATTTTAATGGGTCTGGGGTTTGTAGGTGCCAATTGGAGGATGCTACAGGCTCATCGATGTTCCAATGAGTAATTGCATTAATAGCGGGATTAGGAAAATATTTGTTCTTACACAGTTCAACTCATTCTCCCTCAATCGACACCTCTCTCGCACCTACAATTTTGGAGATGGCGTCAACTTTTCAGACGGCTTCGTAGAGGTAAGAAAACTAGTATGGAATCAGTTTGTGTAATCTGTAATACTCTTGATTATTGTTTTATCTGCATATGCTATGGGATTCTGCCACTGGATGATGGAGGATTTGTGCTTCCACAATGTAAACTTGCTTCCTTCTTAAACAGGTGTTGGCTGCAACTCAGACGTCAGGTGAAGCGGGAAAGAAGTGGTTTCAGGGAACAGCTGATGCAGTGAGACAGTTCATATGGGTGTTTGAGGTAGTTACTGACAACTCTCTCTTGGGAACTATGGTTACATGAGAGTCAAACGCCGTGAACGAGTTAACTTTGGATTTTGTAGGACGCCAAGCATAAGAATATTGAGCATGTGGTGATCTTGTCTGGGGATCATCTTTATAGAATGAACTACATGGAGTTTGTGAAGGTAAAATTTCTTGTTTCTTAACAAGTGTAGCATATCCTTCTTGCCTTGAAACATAGTCTGATCGAGATCACAATTTCTCATTGCAGAAGCATATAGACACAAATGCTGATGTTACGGTTTCGTGTGTTCCCATGGATGATAGGTAGTTCTTCATAATTTATTTCAGAAGCAGACAGCTGTATTGCTATATTATGATTCATGGACTCATATGCAACTTAGCTAAAGATTATGTGGTTGCTTGTTTTGTTTCGCAGCCGTGCATCAGATTATGGGCTTATGAAGATTGATGGAACTGGGCGCATTATCCATTTTGCTGAAAAACCAAAGGGGCCAAGTTTGGAAGCAATGGTATCTTTGTCTTACTCTTAATGGATACTATTTTCACCTAGCACGCTTGATTGTAAGTGTTGTTCTAAGTGTGTCTGTGTGTCCTGCAGCAAGTGGATACCACTCTCCTTGGGCTTTCTCACTCTGACGCGATGAAATATCCATACATCGCTTCAATGGGTGTCTATGTATTCAGAACCGACGTACTTCTACAGCTCCTGAAATCAAAATATCCGACATGTAATGACTTTGGCTCTGAGATCATTCCTTCCGCTGTCAGGGAGTATAATGTCCAAGTAAGAGCAATCTGCGATACTCTGCTCATCTGTGATCATAACATTTTCTTCCATGCCCTTATTGATTGCCAATTGCTTCCTAACTTGATTATGGATTTTTGAACCTTAGGCGTATTTGTTCAATGATTATTGGGAGGATATTGGAACAATCAAGTTTTTCTTTGATGCTAACTTGGCCCT